>JAVTVY010016263.1:0-64003 GCA_036873755.1 Hanleya hanleyi
ACGCTTTTTGATGAAATGATTAGGTTGAATACACCAACTAATCCAATTAAACCAATGCATGTGATAATTTTCAATCAATCAAGAGTTCTAGAAACAGTGATCCATCTTTGGAAAATTCCAAATTAAACTGATCAATCATATATACCCTACTATATATACATAACATCGTAAAGTCCATATCATTTTAAAACATCCCACACCTATAATACATCTCATCGAATTGTCTGGTGTCCATCACTTGTGTTTCATTGGAATTCTACTTTGGAATTCTCTTTCTCGTCAACAGGCTGAACGGGCTGCAGATCATGAAAGGTTTTGGCCAATCGTCCCCAAGTACAATTCACTTTCAATACTAGAGAGAATTCGATGTTCTGTGAAATTCCAAAATGGTTTACAAAGAGACCTCAATAATGATGGGATAGTTGTTTTGTGAACGCAAAATTGTGAAAACGAAGATTGTTACCAATATGCATGAAATTATCTGACCAACAAAGGTGATATCATACCTATAACCGAAAAACGGCGGGTCGGCTTTACCATTGTCAGAACCCGCGTGATTGAACGTGGGTTGTTCGTCTGCCTATGTCAAGTTGAAAGCCATGTGCGAGTCACAATCGTGAGCGATGTGTTTAAGTTCAGCGAACCTGTCTCTATCCCGATGTTCGGCGATTGGTAACCACAGCGCCTCGTTGTTCAACAGCTGACAGAGCCTCAATCTCGTGGTACATGTATATACAAGCACATATCGAAAGGCTTGATCATGAACATAAACGTGGGATGGAATGCGTTTCGCATGAACATTTTGAAGAAAAAAATGACTACAATTTAATAGCTGACTGCAAAGGAATGTAATGCCAATAAATACCTATAGGTATTTCATATATACTGATAATAATAGCCTTGTCATGAGCTAGTTTTGGCGATACGAGATGTGAACTGCCCTCGGGACCCTTATGCCGGTCCGCCACGCTCCGACTCTCGGGTCGACATATCGTGCCTTCGGGAAATTCACATCTCGTATCACGCAATAAACTTATGATATCTATATATTATTCAGAAATATTACTTCCAAGTGAGTGAGTGAGTGAGTAGGATTTAACGTAGTTTTCAACATTTTTTTAGTCATTTCACGACGGTGTCTACATTATTACTTCCTATCCAATATAAAACGCTTACAAGCGGGAATTTGAATAAAAGAAAACTGAATCAGTTGACGATATCCTTTCTCCAAGGTTATCAATGTTAAGGACACCGATATGTATGTCTTATTTACTGTAGCAATATTTGTATTGACTGGGATAAAAGAAGGGCCCTTTTCGCTGATATGTTTCGCAAATTAACCTAATCCATCACCTATACCCAATAGTGCCCCAAAATACGGTCAATTATAGATTGCAATATCCCAAACTTACCGTATATCCTGCTGAATGTTAAGGGCCCGATATGTATGTCCAATTTATTGTAGCAATATTGCTATTGACTGTGACCAAAGAAGGACCTTTCTCACTGATATGTTTCATTTAAAAGATTTAGCACTGACTATCGCAATGTGTATGATAGTTTTTATTCAGTCTAGACGGTATTTCATTTTGACAAAGTCCCAAATTCCTAATTCGTCATTTATACCCAACAGTACCCCCAAAATACAGTCGATTTTGTTCTTTGAGAAGCAGCGAAGTTGGAAACTAGTAAACCAAACGAATTATCATGGATAACAACTGCTTTGTTTATTAGCTGTTGACGTTTCAATGTAGTTACTAACAGCGTTTTCAAACAAATTGACAAATTCATTGATTGAATTGTAGGGCCAATCAACTCGATGTTTTATTTGGATTGCACGGTACATTTCTTAGTTCGTTTAAGATCTTTATAAGCGCTATATTTTGAGATAAAAAAATAACGACGAGAGAGCAGATAAAAAGAAGAAAAAAAGAATTAACACAATGCTATTCTATGGATAACAACTTCTTTATTGCTGTGGAGCTGACGTTTCGTTGGAGATACTTCCAACTTTTTCAAAGCTAATGAAAAAAAAAGAAGAATTGCCCATGTACAAATTCGAATGTTTTTGGTCAGGTTTTTCTGGTAAATATGTGTTCACTGTTCATTGTAATTGTAATCGAGTGGATGATTTCTTTGTCTTTGTCCCCTTCGTACGCACAAAGCCGTCCAAAAAAAACTGGAAGAACCATAAAACTGTAAAACTATGACAGGAGTTATACAGTTTCTATTTTCCAGCACAAGAATACACTGATTTTCTCTTTTCATCTTCTGTAGAGTTTGAACTAACACTACATCTTCTTTGAAATGACAGGCCTTCAGGTTCAAAGTATCTTTTGTTAGACAAAGACTAGCTACTGAATGTCGGAGTAGGTTCTAGTATTTCATATTCGTTTTATTTGATCAGTCGGCTATTTCGTCCTAATAAAAGCTGCTACTGAACTGAGTTAGTTCGCAGACGGATACGGGGTTCTGTTAAGATTCAGCAACTTTCACAATGAATTGATGAACGAAGCGTATTTATTTTTGACCTATTCTCCTCTTATCGTTCGCTCCTTGTAGAATTTCCAATACTACTTCCACAAAGAAAATCCTCCCCTTTGACAAGTTGAAGGAGATGGCATCACCCAGAAAGAAAAAGTTTCAACCGATAAAACGCAGAAACCGATCTGTCAAGCACAATCGCCCTAACACTATTGCATTTGTCTAGCCTAAAGATTTGAACGCATAAGGTTGATTTAGGAATAACATTTGATTAATGAATGAAATAACATAGGTTGATGTCAATCACGTTTACGGCCGTAAAAATAGCGATTCTAACTTATATCTTCTCCATCCAGTGAGTATTTCTCAAACATTTCCAATGTATCCCTTTGCTGATCCTCATCCTTCAATTGTAAGAAGAAAAACACAAAAACTCGAAAGATCAACGACACATTCCTTAACTGACAATCGCTTGAATGCTGATAACCATTATTGTTGCTAGCTTAACTACCTAGATAAAATGTCAAACTTTTTTTAGAAAAGGAATGGAGTTGGACAACCAAGTTCAAAACCCAAAGCAATCTTTCAAGGTTGTTTTCTTTTATACCAGCATTGCAGCGACATTTGATTTCCATTATACAGCCTTGCATCCTACGAGGTTGCATCTATCGGAGTCAACTCTCCACACAAGTCCTGATGGGTTATCCCGAAATAGCACTCGTGTGAATGTATATGTCTATTTCCAGGCGAGTCTAAGATTCATCTAATCCAATAGCTAGGTTTGTCACTCGTAGGCGGTGAATAATTGATCAAAGATGGCTAAGGGAAAAATATAAGAGAACGTTATTTTTAATGCCAACGGTTAACAGCTGACGCTTCTTGTAAAAGCCTTGGTAACAGTTTTAATCAAGCAGTAACTGAATGTCGAGTAGGAACCCAGCCATTTTTTGGTGTATGAATAAGTTTTGTATGTGGAATTTTAATTCAAATAATTGTAAATTACGAATTAGAACGTAACGCATTACGTCCCCGCAACTGCTGAGTGTAGTGTAGTATAAAAAGTAATGCCTTCAAATCTGTAATGGGTCTTCAGATTGTTTTTCGGCGACATAAATGAAAAGGGATGTAATAATCGTATATGCATGCCGAAAGTAGACTTGCTTGATAAAAGATTGTATAAATGACAGGCTTTCATCTTGTTACTGAAGTATTTGTGAAGGTCCAAAAGATAGACAGCAGGCAAGATTGTCATGTGAAGTCCTCATGTATGGAATACTTTCGCATCAAGTAATATGATCTGGTCTTCTCCGTGTACCCCGTTCTGGGTGGGTTAAATGAGCTCCAAGATGATTGATTTAATGTCAAAATCTACAATATTTCCTAAAAAATATTGATGTAGCATTGCGTGTGATTTGTCTTGCTGTCAGGGAGGATTAAGGTTAAATGGTCGGATGTTTTGCAATACTTCATGTATCAAGACAAGCAGATTGCGAAGGTAACACTTCAATGTTTATGGTAAAATTCACTCCAGAAAGACGAGATATAATAGCAACCAATACAAGACCTTTAAAGAGTAGGTCATTGACGAATACATTCGTTTTGAAGCCATAAATAAGCGGATTGGAATAATATTATTAATACAATATGTTGGAGGGAAAATTATATTCGAATGTGCAATATTTCTCATAGCTTGCAAAATATTGGTATGTTCATTGTGTTTTAAATGTTCGCATGTACATTTCATGTGTATATAACTTTATATACCATATATAGTGGGGGTCACATATATTAATAATGGTGTTTTCAATTATCTGACCTTCATAATTAAACGTAACATAACAGCGCTGGTGGGAAAAGATGCCGAAGTACTGAACAGTGTTCAATGATGCCAGCGAGACATCATGATGTATCAATTGTCAAATCTCTATGGATCGCTGGTCAGTATTCTTAATTCATATGATTCTCGTTGTAATATCTATTTTCTAAAGAATGCTGTATCTCAGTCGTGTTTTGATTGTGATTGTTCTATAACGCTTCACATGCCATTTTGAAATTCCGCGCGCAAACGCGATCTTCTCGCTGTGAAAAATCATATTATATTTGACGTATATCTCTATCAAAATTGAAGTGGGCCTTCTCTCTCGTCGATTTTAGGACAACGTGGATAATTACAATTTCGGCATTGTAAACTTCCTTTCTCTGCAATAAGGTTCCAGTGTGACCTGCATAACCGTTATACATATCTCGCCTGGTAGCATTTGATAGATCATGTGTAACATGACGATACATTATTTCTGAAACTTATGAAACAGGGCTGTACATCCAATCAAAGTTGTTAATAGCAAATTACGAGGTTAGCGTGCAAGATCTTTGGTGCTACGTTTAGTATGTGTCTAATTCCGCTTAATCCGGGTTTAGGGGTCGTATGAACAGCCTAATATTGTTGGTGTGACATTTTCTCCAGGAATTGATGAAGAAAATTAGTTTTTAATACGACTTCATATCCAATATGGGATTAATTGACTAAAACAGTTGCAGACGGCAACGACATATACTTCTGTTTTCTGTCTGATATATGAGTGTTGACTCTGATAAATGAAGGACGTTTTTCGATAAAATGATTAGGTTGACAATACCGACTAAACCAATGCATGTGATAATTTTCAATCAATCAAAAGTTTTAGAAACAGTGATTCATCTTTGGAAAGTTCCAAATTAAACTGATCAATCATCTATACCCCACGATATATACATAACATCGTAGAGTCTTACACCTCGGAATATCCCACACTTATAATACATCTCACCGAATTGTCTGTGGTGTCCATCAGTTCAACTTATTCTACAAATTCTACTTTGAAATTCTCTTTCTTGTCAACAGCCTGAACCGGATACATCTTGATAGGTTGGGCGAACCAATCATCCCCATGTACAATTACAAGCGTCTAGTCCGTCATCCATAATTCAGCCGTCGTCCATTAGAGAATATCCGCGTCCATAATCCAAAGACCTATTCCATATTCCACATAACAGTATTAGCACCAAGTTCAAAAAGACAATCATAGTATACATAAACATAGGCTTGTTTCCTGCAAGAGAGAAGCGGTCAACAGTTTTCAATGATGCCGGCAAGACACCATGATGTTCCAAAAATATCAAATCCGTATCGCTGATCAGTATTCTTAATCCATAATATTCGTTGTAAAGTCGTCATCTAAAGAATGATGTATCTCAGTCACGCTTTGATTGTGACTGTTCATATGAGTACCATGAGGATCTTGAAGTACATGGGTTCACACGGCCCCTAGCCCCGGGTTAAGCGGAATTAGACACAAGTTACGAAACGTAGCGCCATAGATCTTGCACGCTACGTTCGTATTTTGCTAACAGCATGCGATATGTATCGCCAAATTTGAGAAACTTTGAGTGGAGGCGCTTGGTGGAATAGCCCTGTTTTATAAGTTTCTGCAACAATGTTTTGTGACGTTGATTAAAATCGTCACATTTAACGCAGGATCTAGCAAATGCTACTAAGCGAGATATGTATACGCCATATGCAGGTCCCACTGGAATATTACTGTCCAGAAAGGGATAGTTTATGATGTCGAAATTGTAATCATCTCTTTTGTCATAAAGTCGACGAGAGAGAATGCCCGCTTCATTTTTATAGAGATATAGATCTAAATATGATGTGCCTGTAGGGCTATCTGTAGTTTCCTTCAAATCCAGTGAAGGTGGATATATATCCTTCACTGCGTCATTTATACAGCGATTATCCACAGCGAGAAGATCGTCTATATAGCGTTTGGTGAATGAGAAGGAACGGGCTTTGAATGGATCGGTTCTTGAAAGCGCCTGCATATAGTCATAATCATAAGAGAACAGATACAGGTCAGCCAATAGGGGTGCACAATTAGTACCCACTGGAATACCTATATACTGCTGATATATTGTGTTGCCAAATTTCACATAGATATATTTAATGAGAAATTCAAGCAACTCTATAAACAAAGAAACATCCCATGAATGATATCTCTTGTATGTAGTAGAGCTAAAGAATGCTTTATGGCTTCCGACATTAATATATCTACGATCAGTTTTCTTGAACACAGATACTATTAATGAACTTAGACGGTCAATAAGATCCTGATGAGGGATTGTAGTATAGAGAGTCGAGAAATCCCATGTGGATACATGTCTGTACGGTATGTGACCTTTAGCATCAAGTTCTTCCGTAAGACATTTTGAGTTTTTCAATATCCACATACATTCAACGCCAGAGTTCTTAGAAATAGTGGCGCAATACCTTTCCCAAAATGCTTTTACCTCCTGAAGGGCCCTCGTCAATAGGGTTGAAAGAAGCTTGGTGGTGCAGCTTCTAGAACCAGCTATGAATCTAGCTTTGTATGGTGATTTATGCATTTTGGGAGTCCAGTATATTTTTGGTATGTCGTTATGATTGGTTGGAAGACAAATACCTCTTTCCCTGAGAAACTTTTGTGATTGTTAAATAAATCTTCCAGAGTAAATGCAGTTTGGGAGTAAGTAGACGTATTTGATGAAGATATGTCTACACTCAATTCTTTAACCAGCACCTGGTAATAGTAATATTTACATATGAATATTATATTATTCGGAGCTTTGTCTGCTGGGACTACGACGAATTTACTCTGGAGATTTGCTAGAACTTCTTGCGAATTGAGGTTTCTCAGTACTTGGTTTGCTTGGGGAAGAGTACTTCTGAATATGGCGGATTGTTTCAACGACCTTGCTCTTGGTGAGGTCCAGCCAATCAGCGAGTACTGTAGGTTCAACTTTTTCTCGCCTAGACCAATCAATAACGTACTGTTCCAATGCAGACAAGACTATCTTCTGGTCGGCCTTCAGATTTATTCTTCTTGGTTCTCTATATTTAGGTCCTTTCATCAGCAGTAATTTCAGATCCTTATCACTCACCACATCAAGGTCACCAGTCACAATATGTTTGCATGGTGTATAGATAAAGTTCGACGATCACAACTATAGCCTCCTGACGTGTAAAAGTTCCAATCAAACTCCTTGACAGCATTGGAGTAATTGAATATTTTGGTGGCTATAGATTTAGTATACTTATATGAAATGCAAGGAGGTTCTGTGAACTTAAAATAGTTTGGTACAGCGTTGCGTACCTCTGGATCATTCAGGATTCGAGGTAAATTAATGATGCCCAGTCCTTTATCTAAGTAGTTGAGTTTCCAGAAAAGCCGATCTTGAGATGTTTCGATTATGTTCACTGGACGATACAACCGAAAATACGCTATGTCTTGACATACTTTACTGATTTCTGGTGGTATTATATTTCCCGAAGACGCAGATTGTTGTATATCTCTGGCTATTTGATCTAAAGCTCTCAGAGGTAACGCATACAGAACTGTACGTCAGCTATGTATATTATTGGGTGTGTTAGTTAAACTCACTAAGAAATTTAAAGTGATATGATCGTGAATCATCGAACTATTAAACTTTCGCCAACCTTTCAATCCTTTCAATACTAAGGAGAATTCGAGGTTGGGTGAATTTCAAAATGGTCTACAAAGAAACCTCAATAATGATGTGATGGTTGTTGTGTACACGCAGAATCATGGCAACGAAGATTAGTACCAACATGCATGGAACTATCTGACCGACAACGGTGATATCACACCTGAAACCGAAAAACGACGTGCCGGCATCACCATTGTCAGACCCAGCGTGATGTAACGTGAGTTGGTCATCTGCGTATGTCCATGCGAGGTGCTAGCCACGATCGTGAGTGATGTGTGTAAGATCAGCGAAACTTTTCTCTATCTTGGAGTTCGGCGATTGGGAGCCATAGCGCCTCGTTGTTCAACAGTTGGCAGATCCCCAATGTCGTGGTACATGTATATAAAATCACATAGCGAAAGGCTTGGTCATGAGAATAAACGTGCGATGGAATGTGTTTCTCATGAAATAGTTTGAAGGAAAAAATGATTACAATTTAATAGCTGACTGCAAAGGAATATATTGCCAATAAATACCTATAGTTATTTCATACACACTGATAATAATAGCCTTATCGTGAGCTAATTTTGGCGATATGAGATGTGAACTGACCTCAGGACCCTTATGTTGGTCCTCGACCCTCCGAGTCTCGGGTCGACATATCGTGCCTTCGGCAAATTCACATCTCACATCACGCAACAAACTTATGACATCCATTTATTATTCAGAAATATTACTTCCTATCCTATTCTCGAGCTATTCAATGTTAAGGGCGCCGATATGTATGTCTAATTTATTGTAGCAATATTGGTATTGACTGTGATCAAGGAATGACCTTTTTCACTTATATGTTCATTAAAAGGTCCCTCATTAACTAATCCGTCACCTATACCCAATAGTACCCCCAAAATACAGTCAGTTATAGATTGCGATATCCCAAACTTATCGTATATCATGCTGAATTGACAGGAATTTTGACTTTCCTGCTTGTTGACGCCCTAGAATCTTGTAATTCTGCATATGGATGATGTTAGGTCTTTCAATTATTGACCTAGTCTCTTTATGGACGACGGCAGAATATTGAACGTCGGAGCTGACGCTTGCTATTATCACTAAACTCTTTTGTTAAGTTACGTTTGCCTTATCTCCAGGACCAAGAATAATTTAGCGTCTCGTATTCTTTGAGGGGAAGTCAAATCAACCATGATCGTTGAAATGAGAAAACTCGAAACTCAACAAAACATGCGCCAGGACAAACAGTCAGAAGCGTTTTGTCCATAAAGAAATTCCGCGTTAATAATGGAAAGTCCGATTTGACGCTAGCAATATAGTGTCAATTTCAAGCAGCCATCGCATTAACATTCTGATAAAGCGCATCTTGGTTTTTGCAGGAGAGAAGTACAGGGTATTGAAAAGGATCTATTGAAGGTCCAATAAATAGGTTGGGAAATGTTGGACAGTCTAACAGTTGGCCTGTAACATTGTCGTGGGAGATCATTACAAGAAAGGTATACTCATACCAAGTGGGTCCAAAACTCATTAACTCAATGTGGAGAGGCTGGGAACAACATATTATCTGAAAACATATCTTCTTGGATCCTTGTATTTGTTTCAGGCACCCACACTAGCACCGGCTTGTTTATTGCCCGCAACCATACGTCCTCAACCGAGGACTAAGAGGTGTTGACATCTACCCAACAGACGGTCCTTATAATTGATGGTCATATTTAGTTGCAGCCTTCATCGGATAATAATTATCTATAATAAAACTACGCAGGTACATGTAGCAAGAATACTAGATACTATTGAGGACATGGGGACCATAAACTTTGTAGCAAGTGTCCACCAGTGTGGATATTTGGACCATATGCTATATTTTCTGTACAAAATAATGTTCATTGTGGCCATTTTATTGTGTTATTAGTAAATATTTTCTGGTATGAGGCTTTTATGATACTGTTAACCTGGTACTATGGAATTTACTCTGGTCCTGTACACGTTCTATTCATTTCTACTTTATCTGGATCATCTGACATTTATCCTGCTCCAATGTCCACAAATTTGGACAAACTGGGCAGACCAAACCGAGAGGCGTTCAACTGTTGCATGATGATTTAGTCAATTGCGACCCCAAAACTAAGCACACGAGAAAAATGGAGTTCGTTGCGTTAGTTTAGTACCGGAAATCAAGAAGATATACTGGCGTTGTGTAGACATTTGATTTTCTATCATCCGGAGGTTCAATGTTGAATTATCATTACTTCATACACTTTCTATATTCAGACCAGCAGACTAAAATGTAACGTGTTTATATTCCCCGATCATGATTCGCTCGGTGATGAAATATAGTTACACGATTAATTTTACATCTTTATTGCAATTCCGCACAAATTGCCAAAGACAAATTGGACTGGAGAAATATTACCCTTATTTGGGAAAAAATTGACATTTTATTCATGGATGTCCAACAAATTACATGCGTCTAGTCCGTCATTCATTATTCAGCCATCGTCCTTTAAAGAATATCCGCGTCCATCATCCCAAAAAATCAACATACACGTCGGTTGTTTTCACAGTCTGTTTTCACAACTACTATCAACTATTATGGTAGCATATGTCCATAACTCTCAATGCTAATGACCTAGCGTGAAAATATTTAACTTGGGATAATCGATTGATTACAATATCTTATACGACCACAGCCAGATTTACGAGTTGCGGTTGTTGTTGCTGTGGAACTGGAAGTTCGGTTCTCCTTACATTTGATACCTTGAGTAGATAAATGCGTGTCCAAAGCTGTCTTGAATGATCTTCAAACATTTGAAAATGTGATACCCATTTCAACATGTAATTTCTCTATAAGATTTCCTCCTACTAAAATACCATATTCAATATGTCATTTTTCTATAAGAAACGATTTTAAAATGTCATTTCTCTACAAGAAACTATTTTAAAAATGTCATTAGGAAACTGTCTTTGAAATGGATAACTGTGCAACATTGTAACAAATTTTCAACAATGTTGCGTTACAAGGTTGCACAATTTTTTCAAGCAAAAAACAATTAAGTTATTAAATGTGTGTCTGTCCGTACGGAGTTATCCTTGCGATTTTGTCCAATTCTGAATGGATACTCATCGACAAGAGTCACTGTTATATCCGCGATATGGCCTCAAATTTGAGTCTTCCATTGATGGTGTTTGTTTATCCGCGTACGATTTTTGCGCGCTATCGGGCCACACTGCACTGTCCCGTTTGACGGGGATATCCACATGTTGGGGCCTGATCAAGTCCATGTTTTCGCGGTTTACGTGGCGATTCGTCACTCATCATTCGTCACTCCTAGCATTTTTAACTCAGTTTATGCCTATCGTGTCTTATTTCCTGTCATAATCTTGTCATCATAAGCCATAATAAGAAACAAATCCTTCTCAAATCTTTTCGTTTCATTAGTCGAGCAATTTCGTCCTCCTAAAAACTGCTATTAGAGTGAATAGTTAGCAGACGAATACGGGTTTCCGATAGGATTTCATCAATTTTCAGAATGAATTGTTGAAAGAAGCGTGTTTATTTTTGACGTCTTCTCCTCTTATCGTTGGCTCCATGTCTTTATCATTACTTCTTCCACAAACCTTTCGACAAGTTGAAAGAGAAAGCATCACACAGAAAGAAAAACAATTCAACCGATAAAACACGGAAACCGATCTGTCAAGCACAACCGCCCTAACACTATTGCATTTTTGTCTGGGCTTAAGATTCAAACGCAGAATGGTGATTTAGGACTAACATTTGATTAATGAATGAAATAACCGATGTTGATGTCGATAACGTTTATGGTCGTAAAAACATCGCAATTTTAACATATCTTCTCCATCCAGTGAGTATTCCCCAAACACTTCCACTGTATTGATCTGCTGTCCCTAATCCTTCAACTGTAAGAAGAAAAACAACGACACTCGAAAGATCAACGGGATATTCCTCAACTGACAATCGCTTGAATGCTGATAACAATCATTGTTGTTAGGTAAACTACACAGATAAAATGTTAAACTTTTTTAGGAAAGGAATAAAGTATATCTGCCAAGTTCAAAATCCCAAAGCAATATTTCAAGATTGTTTTCTTTTATACCAGCATAGCAACGACATTTGATTATCATCATATAACCTTACATCCTACAAGGTTGCATCTATCGGAGTCAACAATCTACACAAGTCATTGTCACTTATGTCGAAATATCACTCGTGTGAATGTATATGTTTATTTCCAGGTCACAATTCATCTTATAGGCGGTGACAAATTGTTCAAAGATGGCTAAAAAGCAAAATATTCATAGCGTGTCATTATTTTTCTCAAAGTGCAGGAGAATCTTTTTTTTAATGCTAACGGTTGACTACTGACGCTTTTGAAAAAGCCATGGCAACAGTGCTAGTTTCAATAAAGCAGTCATTGAATGTCGAATAGAAACCAGGCCATTTTGAGTGTATCAAAAAAGTTTGTCTTTGGAATTTTAATTCAAATAACTGTAAATTACGAATTAGAACGTAACGCATTACGTCCCTGCAACTGCTGAGTAGTATGAAAAGTAACCCCTTTAAATCTATGATAGGTCTTCAGATTATTTTTCGGCGACATAAAAGAAAAGGAATGTAATATATAGTCGTATATGAATCCAGAAAGCAGAAATGTTCCATAAAAGATTCTATAAATGACAGGCTTTCATCTTGTTACTGGAGTATTTGTGAAGGCTCAAAATATAGACAGCAGTCTAGATTGTGATGTGAAGTCATCGTGCATGGAATACTTTTGCATCACATAATATGATCTGGTCTTCTCCGTGTACCCCGTTCTGAGTGGGTTAAATGAGCTCCAAGATGATTGATTTAAAGTCAAAATCTACGATAATATTTCCTGAAAAATATCGATGTAGCATTGCGTGTCATTTGTCTTGCTGTCAGGGAGGATTAAGGTTAAATGGTCGGATTTTTTTCAAAACTTTATGTATCAAGACAAGCAGATTGTGAAGGTAACACTTCAATGTTTATGGTAAAATTCACTCCAGAAAGACGAGATATAATAGCAACCCATACAAAACCCATAAAGAGTATGGGTTGGAATAATATTATTAATACAATATGTTGAAGGGAAAGTTATATTCGAATGTGCAATGTTTCTCATAGTTTGCAAACTATTGGTATGTTCATTGTTGTGTTTTATATTAAAGGAATAGAAAACCCTAAGGCGATGCATACGAATATCGAAAGAACTATATCATTAGTATTCGAAAAACAAAACAAATCAGCTTTTCTAGTAATTCCGAATGAATGAGAACATTTTGAACATCAGATTTATTGCCCAGAACAAGAATCCGTGGAGGTCGCCATGTTAACAAGCCTGAGAGCCGTTATCCAATGAAAATCCTTTAAATATCACCTGACATTATTTCTGTGACGTAGTTGGGCCCCAGGCAGAGTAGCTAATAACATGGAGACCAATTGTAAATTATTGTGTCGATGGCTTTTGACATATCGGTGGACCTTTCTTTAGGCTCCGAGACGATTATGAGGATCGTGATATATGAATGTCGAATTGATATACAGGTTGACGTGTGGCATTTTGCATATGATTTCACAAGCTCTCTTTCTGAGGCAAGAATATCACGACACATCACCCGATAGCAGTAGAAGAAACGCTGCTAATGTTGCCGTTGTTGTTGTTTAATGCTTTACCTTATGGGATAGAGCCCGGATGACAACGTGATATTTGTCGAAGCGCCATCTACATAAAAACAGTGTGGCCCATCAAACGTCACAGTTATTCCAACATGTCGTAGATCATAAACTGTTAAAGTTTGAACGATAAATCGGTGTTTACTCAGCTGTAGAATTTTGTTAATTTTTTCTACGGGTGTTTTTGGAATCTGATGGCATAATTCTGTCATGTCGAGCACGAGTTTACGCAGAGTTTACTATTCCTTTAAATGTTCGCATGTACATTTTATGTGTATATGACTTTATATACAATATATACTGGCGGTCACATCTATTAAAAATGATTTTTTCAATTGTTTGACCTTCCCAAATAAACGTAGCATAACAGCGCTGATGGGAAAAGATGCCGAAATACTGAACAGTGTTCAATGATGCCAGCAAGACATCATGATGTATCAATTATCAAATCTGTATGGATCGCTGGTCGTATTTCTTAATTCATGTGATTCTCGTTGTAATAATCGTTTTCTAAAGAATGCTGTATCTCAGGCGTGTTTTGATTGTGATTGTTCTATAACGCTTCACATGCCATTTTGAAATTTCGCGCAAACGCGATCTTCTCCCCGTGAATAATCTTATTATAATCTTATTATTACAGCAAGGATAATTATAATTTCGACATTGTAAACTTCATTTCTCTACAATAATGTTCCAGTGTGACCTGTATAACCGTTATACATATCTCGCCTGGTAGCATTTGTTGATAGCAAATTACGAGGTTAGCGTGCAAGATCTTTGGTGCTACGTTTAGTATGTGTCTAATTCCGCTCAACCCGGGTTTAGGGGTCGTATGAACAATCCAATGTTTTTGGTGTGACATTTTCTCCAGGAATTGACGAAGAAAATTAGTTTTTAATATGACTTCTTATCCAATATGGGATTAATTGAATAAAATAGTTGCAGACGGCACCGGCATATACTTCTGTTTTCTGTCTCATATGTGGGTATTGACTATGATAAATGAAAGACGTTTTTCGATAATATGATTGGGTTTAAAATACCGACTACACCAATGCATGTGATAATTTTCAACCAATCAAAAGTTCTAGAAACAGTGATCCATCTTTGGAATGTTCCAAATTAAACTGATCAATCATCTATACCCCACGATATAAACATAACATCGTAGAGTCTTACATCTTGGAATATCCCACACTTATAATACATCTCACCCAATTGCCTGCGGTGTCCATCAGTTCTACTGATTCTACAAATTCTACTTTGAAATTCTCTTTCTTGTCAACAGCATGAAACGGCTGCAGATCTTGATAGGTTGGGCGAATCAATCATCCCCATGTACAATACACTTTCAATTCTAAGGAGAACTCGAGGTTGTGGGAAATTTCAAAATGGTCTACAAAGAGATCTCAATAATGATGTGATGGTTATTGTGTACACGCAGAATTGTGGCAACGAAGATTATTACCAATATGCATGGAATTATTTGACCGACAACGGTGATATCATACCTGAAACCGAAAAACGATGGGCCGGCATGACCATTGTCAGACCCAGAGTGATTGAACGTGAGTTGATCGTCTGCGAAATGTCCATGAGGTCCATGCGAAAGCCAGGTGCTAGCCACGATCGTGTGTGATGTAAGTTCAGCGAAAGGAGTTCGGCGATTGGGAGCCATATCGCCTCGTTGTCCAACAGTGGACAGATTCCCAATGTCGTGGTACATGCATATACAATCACATAGCGAAAGGTTTGGTCACGGAAATAAACGAACCTATATTTCATACATACTGATAATAATAGCCTTTTCATGAGCTAGTTTTGGGGATATGAGATGTGAACTGCCCTCGGGACCCTTATGTCGGTCCTCGACGCTTCGACTCTCGGATCGACATATCGTGCCTTCGGGAAATTCACATCTCATAACACGCAACTAACTTATGACATCCATATATTCTTCAGAAATATTACTTCCTATCCAATGTAAATTGCTTACATGCGGGAATAAAAGAAAACTGAACCTGCTGACGGTATCTTTTCTCTCAAGGTATTCAATGTTAAGGGCACTGATATGTATGTCTAACTTATTGTAGCAATATTGGTATTGACTGTGATCAATGAAGAATATTTTTCACTGAAATCATTCATTAAAAAGTTTTAACACTGACGATCGCAATGTGTATGATATTTTTCAATCAATCTAGACGGTTAACCAGTTTGTTCCAAATTAACCCAATCCATCACCTTTACCTAATAGTACTCAAAACTACAGTCGATCGCGATTTTAGCTTGCATTATCCCACACTTTCATCATTTGTAAGCCGAATTGACTGGTATTGTGCAATTCTTGTGTGCTGACGTCGTGGAATGTTGTAAATGTACAAAAGGATGATGTATCCCGGCGCGATGGATTAGTATCATTCAAAGAAAGAGCGAAGGAGATCGATAAATGCCTTCTCCATTCCAAACATACATGGGCCCTAAAATGTTATTAAGAATAGTTGAGGTTACAGGATTTCCCGTGTGACTTGTCACTAACTCTTTTGTTCAGTTCTAACTGCCTCATTTTAACATCATCAGGATCAAGAACGATTCCATTTCGCATAATGTACCGTCTCTTATTCTTTCTTTGGGTAGAACTCTTTATGAGCTAGAACGATCTCAAACCAAACATGACTGCTGAAATGAGAATGCTCGAAACTCATCAAGTACATGCGTGGGGTCAAACAGTCGAAAGCATTTTATCCATAAAGACCTACCACGTCAATAAGGGAAAGTCTGATTTGACGCTAGTAATACAGTGCAAATTTAAAGCGGCCATAGAATAAACATTTAAGACCATCTTGTTTCTTGTAGAGAGAAGCATTCAAATTACAAGCGTCTAGTCCGTCATTCATAATCCAGCCGTCGTCCATTAGAGACATGAAAGGAAAGTGCGGAATATGTATATTAAAACGGTTCTATAGAAAGTTCATTAAATGAGTTGAGAAATATTTGACCGTCTAACAGATGGCCTGTAACATTGTCGTAGGAGATCATTACAACAAATTTATACTCATATCAAGTGGAATCCAAACTCATCTGTTCAATGTGATGAGGCTGCGAACAATAATTTATCTGAAAACTTATATCCTCTTGGATCCCAGCATTTATTTCAGGCACCCACACTAGCACAGGTTTGTTTATTGTCAGCAATCACATGTCCTCAACTGAGGACTAACTGGTACTGCCATCTATCCAACAAACAGCCCTTATAATTGGTGGTCACATGACCTATCTCACCGTTTTCGAGATGGCAGCCTTCATCGGATGTGGGAATGAGCGATAGCGGTCAAGTTTGTGGACAATGTTCTCCGAATGTGCATTAGAAGAAATAAAACTACGCAGGTAGCAAGAATACTAGAAATCTAAAGATCTGTCAAGCATGCCGTCCTGGTCCGTTTCGTTAAAAGAGTAACGATACAGCGAAACCGGAATAGCAGGTGTCTACTATTGTGGGCATTGTCATTGCCTCAAATGCTTACCTTGTAGCAACAACAACAGCAACAACAACAACAGTGACTCCTGGGTAAATTTTCAAATTTATTGCACAAAATAAGCATTTCACATTGTTTTTGGCAGGTACTGAATGCGATCAATGCCCGATGCGAGAACGTTGCTCTTGCCTTCCTCTCAATAACAGTATTACACTCCATTCGTATGGCAATATTCCATATAATAATATGTGGATAAGGCGGGAATCAAATTGGACAAAGGCTGGCCACTGATGATTTGTTAGAATGGATGTATTGTACGACTACATACTGCCTTTTTACTCGAGATTGCCATGCCATTATACTGATGCTATAGCTATAGCTACTGACAGATACGTTTGACGAACTAATGCAGAAATAATCCTTGTGTCGCAGCAAACGTATTATCATTTTGATCTTACGCCCTGTTTCGTTGCACCCAGTGGCATAGCGCACATGCGTTAAATGCGTTCCGTATATTTTAGACAAGTGATCTATTGTATATCATCTGATTTAGGCGTGAAATATGACATTCAGTAGTCAACCGTCGGCCACGAAGGAACTTTAGCATCAACTATCGAAAGACCTTACATGGCAGACAGCACCAATTCCAAACACTTATGAAATGAAATATAAAACAGTTGAATCAGCTCATTTATATTCTTATGTTTTACCTTTACCTAAAAGGAGGGGATTTTCTAATTATGCACGCGTAATTCCCTGAATGTCGCAACTGACGTTGGTATTCATGTTCATTGCGTACAAGTATTTTAATCAATCGGGAATTCGACCCGAAAAAAAATTCGAACAAAAAGGGAGTTTGGATTGAGCTAAAGGAGTTCACAGACGGATATGGGTTCCGATATCAACTGGCACGATCAGACAATGAATCAATATTATGCAACTATACGAAACGTGCTTAATTTTGGCGTTTCCGCCAATAGCTAGGCCACAAAGAAATCCCTTCACTTTGAAAAGATAATGAAAAGAGCATCACACACAGGAAATGAATGTCAGCCAGTAAAGCCCGGATATCGGCTTGTCAAGTACAACCACCATAACGTATTTACATTGTTTATGGTCGAGCATTGATATTTAAATGTAGGAGAATGATTAAGGAATGACAACTCAATATAATTTACCAAGCCGTCTGTTATTTGTGCCCGTTGTACAGTTTGGATCGAAAGGCCATGAAACTAAAAAAAACATGTCTAAATGGTCATCTAATGGCCATAGCGGGGGAGGACTGGAATTTAAAAAAAATGGATAGGGAGAGCACTTTGTCAAATGGTTAGAGGGAGACAACTCTGGTTCTATTTGGTTAAGAGAGTACATCAGTTCTTTTGGCATCACATCTCTACATCATGTTCATGGATTTCCTAATTTGGGCTTTCATCTTTTGGAAGGAAGTAGTTTAGTTCAAGTGCTACAAGGTGATCAACTTTATTTCAAACATTATCGATCAAAATTCCAAGCTGTGCGTTCCTCTATACAAGGTCTTGATTTTGCCGTTTTCACTACCTGCTAAAAGCAGTGAACAGCCCCCTGCGAGGCATGTTATCGAGCAATGAATCGAAATGAAATTTGCAGCTGGATAGAAGAAATATCATACTAGACCCTGTACCATCGGATTTCCATTATATCGTTGCAACGAAGGCGGAAATCAAGAACATTCTGGTATTTCGTAGAAATTACGTTTAAGCCGGAAACTTTTTACAAACCTGCTATTGGAGAAATATCATCTGTGACATCTCAAAATTGCCAACAAATGAACGCAAGATGAGCTGATAGCGATGGAGATGTGGCCATGTTTATGGATATACGCTCTTCCCTTATGTTGTTGGCATTAACCAGAATATACCTGGGCGACCAGCTGGCGACATTGTCATGGTAAGCAACGTGTTACTCTGTTAGAGCTACAAAAGTATCCGATGCCGATCCCCACAGAGGCAGAAGCCTCCAACAATGGATAGCAGATAGGGGTTTGACTGGTGGGAGGGTGCCGGAGTATTGGTGGAAGGGGTGGATATAGATCCCCATCGGTACTTGTTTGTTGCTGGTGGGAATACAATTCTTAATATCAGTCTTTTGGAGGGAAGACTATACTTCACTGTGCCATGTTTTCTTTCCCTTAGTGAAACAGTTTGTACATGTATGTATGTTTTATGTACAAATGACTCTATATATTGTCAATGAGGATCACGTCTATGAAGAGGGTGTTTTCACTCACAACAAATTGAAACAAATAAATGAACAAATCGAAACTGATGTATCGGGAAATTGGATTCCTGGATGTCGGATGATCAGGATATTGGATATACGATACCTGTAAAAATAAAATGTCTATTTTCCAGCGCAAAAATACATTGATTTTGCTTTTTTTTCTTTTGAACAGTTTGAACTAACAGTTCATCTTGATTGATAAATCAGGCCCTGAGTTTCCAAATATGTTTGTTAGACGAGGACTAGCTAGTGAATGTCGGACTTGATGCTGGTAGTTCATATTCTTTCTGTTTGATCTAAATGTGTTCGTATTTGATAAAAGCTGCTATTAAAATTAAAGTTAGTTCGCAGACCGATACGGGTTTCTGTTAGAACTTCATCAACTTTCACAATCAGTAAATGAACAAAGCGTGTTTATTTTCGAAGTCTCCCCCTCTTATGATTGACCCCATGATAGAATTCTCATAACTTCTTCCACAAAGAAAATCCTTCCCTTTGACAAATTGAAGGAGAAAGCTTAACCTAGAAAGAAAAAGTTCCAACCGATAAAACGCGGAAACCGATCTGTGAAGCACAACCTCCTTAACACTATTGCATTTTATGTCTAGCATTAAGATTTAAAAGCAGAAATTTAATTTAGGAAAAACATTTGATTAACGAATGAAATAACATAGGTTGATGTCGATAACGTTTGCGATCGAAAAAAAATCGCGATTCTAACTTATATCTTCTTCTTCCAGTGAGTATTTCCCAAACATTTCCACCGTATTCCTCTACCTCATTCTTCAACTGTAAGAAGAAAAACACCAAAACTCGACAGATGAACGACACATTCCTAAACTGACAATCGCTTGAATGCTGATAACAAGTTTTTACCGATAAAGTAGTCTTCTTTTACCTGACTAAAAAGAGCTTCTTGAGTAGTTGCTTGATAGACAAAAATGGCTTACAATCTTAAAATCTATGACAAGAATAATAAAATTTCTATTTTCCTGTACAAAAATACATTGATTTTTTTCTTTTTTTTTAGCATTGTGTTATTGATTTTCTCCTTTCTTCTTCTTCTTAACAGTTTGAACTAACATTGCGTCTTGATTGATAGGACAGGCCCTTAGTATACAGGTATCTTTTGTTAGACGAGGACTAGCTATTGGATGTCAGACATGGTATTTCATATTCTTTTTGTTTGATCAATCGGGCATTTTCGTCCCAATGAAAACTGCTATTGGGCTGAGTTTCTATTAGGATTTCAGCAACGTTCACAATGAATTATTGAACGAGGCGTGTTTATTTTTGACGTCTTCTCTTATCACTGGCTCCATGCAGAATTTCCAATGCTTCTTCCACAGAGAAAACCCTTCACTTTGACAAGTTGAAGGAGAAAGCATCACACGGAAAGAAAAAGTTTCTACCGATAAAACAGAGAAACCAATCTGTCAAGCACACCCGCCCCAACACTATTGCATTTTTTTGTCTAGCCGTAAGATTCAAACGCAGAAGGTTGATTTAGGAATAACATTTAATTAATGAATGAAATAACATAGGTTGATGACGATAACGTTTATGGCCGTAAATATCGCGATTCTAACTTATTATCTTCTCCTTCCGGTGAGTATTTCCCAAACATTTCCACTGTATTCCTTTGCTGATCCTCATCTTTCAACTGTGGGAGAGCGAGAGAGAGAGATAATTAAGGTTTAGCGTCGCGTTCAGCAATATTTCAGCCATATAGCGACGGTCAAACAAACTTCTAAGCACTCAAGCCAATAACTTAGTAATCGAATACATTAAAACATACACACATTAAAACTTATGAAACAAACCGATTTCTCTCAAATAAACCAAGACGCAGTCCTCCCTCACCCGAGTAAAAATATCTTCCAAAGTAGTCGCTCGATAAAAAGAATCTCTTACAATCTTAAAATCTGTGCAGTCGACAAGAATATGCTTCACTGTGAGAGCTTCGTGGCATGGAATACTATTTTAGTATGAATAATATTTGTCTGTGGAATTTTAATTCAAATAACTGTAAATTACGACATAAAAGAAAAGGGATGTAATAATTGTATATGAATCCCGAAAGTAGACTTGCTCGATAAAAGATTCTATAAATTCGTCTTGTTACTGGAGTATTTGTGAAGGGTCACAAGATAGACAGCCGGCTAGATTGTCACGTGAAGTCATCATGCATGGAATACTTTAGCATCAAGTAATATGATGTGGTCTTCCCCGTGTACCCCGTTCTGAGTGGGTTAAATGAGCTCCAAGATGATCGATTTAATGTCAAAATCTACGATAATATTTCCTAAAAAATATTGATGTAGTATTGCGTGTCTTTTGTCTTGCTGTCAGGGAGAATTAGGGTTAAATGGTCGAATTTTTTGCAATACTTCATGTATCAAGACAAGCAGATTGTGAAGGTAACACTTCTTCATGATAAGATTCACTCCAGAAAGATGTGATATAATAGCAACCCATACAAGACCCATAAAGAGTACGACATTAACGAATACATTCGTTTTGAAGCTATAAATAAGCGGGTTGGAATAATATTATTAATACAATATGTTGGAGGAAAAGTTATATTCGAATGTGCAATATTTCTCATAGTTTGCAAAATATTGGTATGTTCATTGTTGTGTTTTAAATGTCCGCGTGTACATTTCATGTGTATATGACTTTATAAACAATATATACTGGGGGTCATATCTATTAAAAATTGTGTTTTAAATTGTCTGGCCTTCCAAATTAAACGTAACATAACAGGGCTGGTGAGAAAAGATGCCAAGTACTGAACAGTATTCAATGATGCCAGCGAGATATCATGATGTATCATTTATCAAATCTGTATGGATCGCTGGTCAGTTTTCTTAATTCATATGATTCTCGTTGTAATATTCGTTTTCTGAAGATTGCTGTATCTCAGTCCTGTTTTGATTGTGATTGTTTTATAACTCTTCGCATGCCATTTATTCGCTGTGAGTAATCTTACTATATTTGACCCATATTTCTATAAAAATTGAAGTGGGCCTTCTCTCTCGTCGATTTTATGACAACATGGATGATTACAATTTCGACGTTGTAAACTGCCTTTCTCTCAATAATGTTCCAGTGTGACCTGCGTAACCGTTATACATATCTCGCCTGGTAGCATTTGACAGACCATGTGTAATATGACGATTTTAAACAAGGCCACAATATATTATTTCAGAAACAGGGCTGTACCCCCAATCAAAGTTTCCCAAATTTGACGATACATTTCGCATGTTGGTAGCAAAATACGAGGTTAGCGTGCAAGATCTTTGGTGCTACGTTTAGTAACTTGTGTCTAATTCCGCTTAACCCGGATTTAGGCGACCGTATGAACAACCCAAGGTTTTTGGTGTGATTTTTTCTACAGGAATTGACGACGAAAATTAGTTTTTAATAGGAATTGCTATCCAATATGGGATTAACCGGAAAAAATAGTTGCATACGGCACCGACATATACTTCTGTTGTGTTTTTTTTTACTATGGCAAATGAAGGACGTTTTTCGATAAAATGATTTAAACACCCACTAAACCAATGCAGCATGTGATAATTTTCAATCATTCAAGAATTCTAGAATCAGTGATCCATCTTTGGAATGTTCCAAACTAAAATGACCAATCATCTATACTCCACGGTATATACATAACATCGATTAGTCCAATGTATCTTGCGATATCTCACACTTATAATACATCTTACGAATTACTTGCGTGTCATTGAAATTCTACTCTAAATTTCTCTTTCTCGTCAACAGCCTGAACCGGCTGCAGATCTTGATAACATACACATATTAAAACTGATGAAATTTATCGGTTTGTTGCATAAGTTTTAATGTGTGTGTGTTTCAATGTGTTGGATTACTAAGTTATTAACTTGAATACTTAAAATTTTGTTTGGCTGTCGCTATATAGCTGAAATATTGCTGAACGCGACGCTAAATTTTAATTCTCTCTCTCCTAGGTTGTGCGAACCAATCATCCCCATGAACATACACTTTCAATACTAGGAGAATTCGAGGTTGTGTGAAATTTCAAAATGGTCTACAAAGAGACCTCAATAATGCTGGGATAGATGTAGTGTACACGCAGAATTGTGACAATGAAGATTAGTAACAATATGGATATAGAATTATCTGACCGACAACGGTGATATCATACCTCAAACCGAAAACGGCGGGCCGGCATCACCGTTGTCTGCGTATATCTATTTGAAAGCCAAGTGCAAACCACGAACGGGAGTGAGGTGCCTAAGTTCAGCGAAACTTGTCTCTGCCTTGGAGTTCTATGATTGGGAGCCACGCCTCGTAGTTCAACAGCTGACAGAGCCCCAATGTCGTGATATATGTATATACAATCACATATCGAAAGATCTGACCATAAAATAAACGTGGAATGGAATGCGTTTCGCATGAAATATTTTGAAAGAAAAAATGATAACAATTAGTTGACTGCAATGTATTGCCAATAAATACCTATAGGTATTCCATACATACTGTTAATGATAGCCTTGCCATGAGCTAGTTTTGGCGATTTGAGTTGTGAACTGCACTCGGGAAACTCATGGCGGTCCTCGACGCTCCGACTCTCGGGCCGACATATCGGACTCTCGGGAAATTCACATCTCATATCACGCAACAAACTTATGACATCCATATATTATTCAGATATATTACTTCCAATCCAATATAAAATGCTGACATGCGGGAATAAAAGAAAACTTAACCTGCTGACGGTATCCTCTTCGCTAGGTATTCCATTTTATGGAGGCCGATATGTATGTCTAATTTATTGCCCGTGATCAAAGAAGGACCCTTTTCACTTATATGTTTCATTAAAAAGTTAAACACTGACTATCGCAGTGGGGATGATATTTCCAATCCGTTTAGACGCTTTTCCATGTTTGGCAAAGTCCCTGATTAACCTAATTCGTCACCTGTATACCCAATAGTACCCCAAAATACAGTCAATTATTGATTGAAATATCTCAAACTTATCGCTTATCATGCTGAATTGACAGGTATTGTGCATTTCTTGCTTGTTGACACCCTAGAATCTTGTAAGTCTACACATGGAAAATGTTGGGTCTTTCGGTCTTTGACGTGGAGTCTCTTTTATGGACGACGGCAGAATATCGAACGTCGGAGCCGATGCTTGCTATTGCTACTAACTCTTTTGTTAAGTTACGTTTGCCTTATCTCCAGGATCAAGAATAATTTATCATCTCGTATTCTTCGAGTGGAATTATTTAGGAGCTAGAGCCAAGTCAAATCAACCATGACCGTTGAAATTATAATACTCGAAACTCATAAAATGCATTAAGTCAAAGAGTCGGAGATATTTTGTCCATAAGGACATTCCGCGTCAATAATGGAAAGTCCAATTTGACGCTAGTAATCTGGTGTCAATTTCAAGCAGCCATCGCATTAACTTTTTGATAGACCATCCTGTTTCTTGCAGGAGAGAAACACTCAACAGTTGATCTTCGATATGAAAGGAAAGAGTGGCACAGAGTGATATATTGAAAAGGCTTTATAGTAGGTCCATTAAATGAGTTGGGAAATGTTTGACAGTCTAACAGTTGGCCTGTAACATTGTCATACGAAATCATTACAACAAAGTTATGCTCATACCAAGTGAAATACAAACTCATCAGCTCAATGTGATGAGGCTGCGAACAATATTTTGTCTGAAAACATATCTTCTTGGATCCTTGCATTTGTTTCAGGCACCCACACTAGCACAGGCTTGTTTATTGTCAGCAACCATACGTCCTCAACCGAGGACTAACAGGTGTTGCCATCTATCCAACAAACGGCCCTTATAATTGATGGTCATATGACCTATCTCACCGTTTTCGATGTGGCAGCCTCCATCGAATGTGGAAATGAGCGATAGGGGTCAAGTTTGTAGATACTGTTCTCTGAATGTGCATTAGAAGAAATAAAACTACCCAGGTACAAGAATACTAGATAACTAAAGATTTGTCAAGCATGCTGTTTGGCCTATTTCTTTAATAAAGTAACGATACAGCGAAACCGCAATAGCATGTGCCCACTATTGAGGACATGGGGACCATAAACTTCGTAGCAAGTGTCCACCAGTGTGGACATTTGGACCATATGCTATATTTTCTGTACAAAATAATGTACATTGTGGCCATTTTATTGTTATTAGTGAATATTTTCTGGTATGAGGCTTTTATGATACTGTTAACCTGGTACTATGGAATTTACTCTGGTCCTGTACACGTTCTATTCATTTCTACTTTATCTGGATCATCTGACATTTATCCTGCTCCAATGTCCACAAATTTGGACAAACTGGGCAGACCAAACCGAGAGGCGTTCAACTGTTGTATGATGATTTTCGTTAATTGTGACCCCAAAACTAAGCACTCGAGAAAAATGGACTTCTTCGTTGCGTTAGTTTAGTTCCGGGATTCAAGAAGATATACTAGCGTTGTGTTGACATTTGATTTTCTATCATCCGGAGGTTCAATGTTGAATTATCATTACTTCATACACTTTCTATATTCAGACCAGCAGACTAAAATGTAACGTTTTTATGTCCGTCGATCATGATTCGCTCGGTGATGAAATATAGTCACACGATTAATTTTACATCTTTGTTGCAATTCCGCGCAAATTGCCAAAGACAAATTGGACTGGAGAAATATTACCCTTATTTGGAAAACATTGACATTTTATTCATGGATGTCCGACAGATTACATGCGTTTAGTCCGCCATTCATTATTCAGCCATCGTCCATTAAAAAATATCCGCGTCCATCATCCCAAAAAATCAACATACTCATCGATTGTTTCACAACTACTATCAACTATTAATCGATGGTAGCATATGTCCGTAACTCTCAATGCTAGTGACCTAGCGTGAAATTTTTTAACTTGGGATAATCGATTGATTACGATATCTTATACGACCACAGCCAGATTTACGAGTTGCGGTTGTTGTTGCTGTGCAACTGGTGTTCGGTTCTCCTTACATTTGATACCTCGAGTAGATAAATGTGTGTCCAAAGCTGTCTTGAATGATCTTCAAACATTTGAAAATGTGATTCTTCATATTAAGATACTCATTTCAACATGTAATTTCTCTATAAGATTTTTTCCTAATAAAATACCATTTTCAATACGAAATTTTTCGATAAGAAACGATTTTAAAATGTCATTTCTCTACAAGAAACGATTTTAAAAATGTCATTAGGAAACTCTTTGAAATGGATACCTGCGCAACATTGTAACAACTTTTCAACAATGTTGCGTTACAACGTTGCACAATTTTTCCAAGCAAAAAACAATTAAGGTATCAAATGTGTGTTTGTCCGTACGGAGCTATCCTTGCGATTTTGTCCGATTCTGAATGGATACTCATCGACAAGAGTCACTGTCATATTCGTGATATGGCTCCAAATTTGAGCCTTCCATTGATGGTGTTTGTTTATCCGCGTATGATTTTTGGGCGGTAGATGAGGCCACACTGCACTGCCCCATTTGACGGGGATATCCACATGTTGGGGCCTGATCAAGTCCGTGTTCTCGCGGTTTACGTGGCGAGCAGTTCCATCATTCGTCACTCCTAGCATTTTTAACTCAGTTTATGCCTATCGTGTCTTATTTCCTGTCATAATCTTGTCATCATAAGGCATAATAGGAAACAAATCCCTTTCAAATCTTTTTGTTTCATTAGTCGAGCAATTTCGTTCTCGTAAAAACTGCTATTAGAGTGAGTTAGTTAGCAGACGAATACGGGTTTCCGATAGGATTTCATCAATTTTCAAAATGAATTGTTGAAAGAAACGTGTTTATTTTTGACGTCTTCTCCTCTTATCGTTGACTCCATGTCTTTATCAATACTTCTTCCACAAACCCTTAGACAAGTTGAAGGAGAAAGCATCACACAGAAAGAAAAACAATTCTACCGATAAAACGCGGAAACCGATCTGTCAAGCACAACCACCCTAACACTATTGCATTTTTGTCTGGGCTTAAGATTCAAACGCAGAATGTTGATTTAGGACTAACATTTGATTAATGAATGAAATAACCGATGGTGATGTCGATAACGTTTATGGTCGTAAAAACATCGTGGTGTTAACATATCTAATCCATCCAGTGAGTGTTCCCTGAACATTTCCATGGTATCGATCTGCTGACCCTAATCCTTCAACTGTAAGAAGAAAACACCAACACTCGAAAGATCAACGGCATATTCCTCAAATGACAATCGTTTGAATGCTGATAACAATCAGTGTTTTTAGGTAAACTACACAGATTAAATGTTAAACTTTTTAGGAAAGGAATAAAGTAGACCTGCCAAGTTCAAAAACCCAAAGCAATATTTCAAGATTGTTTTCTTTCATACCAGCATTGCAACAACATTTGTTTATCATCATATAACCTTACATACCACAAGGTTGCATCTATCGGAGTCAACAATCTACACAAGTCATGGTGACTTTTGTCGAAATAACACTCGTGTGAATGTATATGTCTATTTTCAGGCCATTCTAAGATAATCTAAGCCAATAGTTAGGTTTGTCACTCTTAGGCGATGAATAACTGATCAAAGATGGCTAAGGGCAAAATATTCCTAGCAGATCATTATTTTTCTCAACTTGCAAGAGAACGTTATTTTTAATGCTAACGGTTGACTACTTACGCTTTTGAAAAAGCCATGGCAACAGTTTTAATAAAGCAATAATTGAATGTGGAGAGCAAACCAGGCCATTTTGAGTGTATGAATAATTTTTGTCTTTGAAATTTTAATTCAAATAACTGTAAATTACGAACTAGAACTTAACGCATTACATCCCCGCCACTGCTGAGTAGTATAAAAAGTAACCCCTTTAAATCTATGATAGGTCTTCAGATTATTTTTCGGCGACATAAATGAAAAGGAATCTAATAGTCGTATATGAATCCAGAAGCAGAAATGCTCCATAAAAGATTTTATAAATGAGAGGCTTTCATCTTGTTACTGAAGTATTTGTGAAAGTTCAAAAGATAGGCAGCAGTCTAGATTGTGATGTGAAGTCATCATGCATGGAATACTTTTGCATCAAGTAATATGATCTGGTCTTCTCGCTGTACCCCGTTTTGAGTGGGTTAAATGAGTTCCAAGATGATTGATTTAATGTCAAAATCTGCGATAATATTTACTAAAAAAATATTGATGTAGTATTGCGTGTCATTTGTCTTGGTGTCAAGGAAAAATGTTACGGTCAAATGATCGGATTTTTTTGGCAATACTTTATGTATTAAGACAAGCAGATTGTGAAGGTAACACTTCAATATTTATGGTAAGATTCACTGCAGAAAGATGAGATACAATATCAACCCATACAAAACCTATAAACAGTATGTCATTAACGAATATATTCGTTTAGAAGAAATGGGTGGGTTTGAATAATATTAATACAACATGCTGAAGGGAAATTTATATTCGAATTTGCAATGTTTCTCATAGTTTGCAAAATATTGTTATGTTCGTTGTTGTGTTTTAAATGTTCGCATGTACATTTCATGTGTATATGACTTTATATACGATATATAATGTGGGGTCACATCTATTGAAAATGATGTTTTCAATTGTCTGACCTTCCCAGTTAAACGTAACTGAACCGCGCTGGTGCGAAAAGATGCCTAAGTACTGAATAGTGTTCAATGATGCCAGCGAGACATCATGATGTTTCAGGTATCAAATCTGTATGGATCGCTGTTCAGTATTCTAAATTCATATGGTTCTCGTTGTAATATTCGTTTTCTAAAGAAGGCTGTATCTCAGTCGTGTTTTGATGTTGACTGTTCTATATAACGCTTCTCATGCCAGTTGAAATTTCACGCAAACGCCATCATCTCGCTGTGAATAATCTTATTATATTTGACCTATATCTCTATAAAAGTTGGAGTGGGCTTTCTCCCTCGTCGATTTTACAACATCGATGATTTCAATTTCGACACTGTAAACTTTCTTTTTCTACAGTAATGTTCCAGTGTGGCCTGCATATCCGTTATACATACCTCGCCTGATAGCATTCGAAAGATCCTGTGTTATATGACGACTTTAAGCAAGACCACAATACATTATTTCAGAAACTTGTGAAACAGGGCTATACCGACAAACAGAATTTCTCAAGATAGCGAAAATACTAGAGTAGCGTGCAAGATATTTGGCGCTACGTTTAGTTACTTGTGCCTAATTTCGCTTAACCCGGGGTTAGGGGCCTTTTCAATAGGACTTTCTATCCAATGTGGGATTAACTGCATAAAATAGTTGCAGTCGGCACCGACATATACTTCTGCCGATTATGATAAATGAAGGACGCTTTTTGATGAAATGATTAGGTTGAATACACCAACTAATCCAATTAAACCAATGAATGTGATAATTTTCAATCAATCAAGAGTTCTAGAAACATTGATCCATCTCTGGAAAATTCCAAATTAAACTGATCAATCATATATACCCTACTATATATACATAACATCGTCAAGTCCATATCATTTTAAAACATCCCACACCTATAATACATCTCATCGAATTGTCTGGTGTCCATCACTTGTGTTTCATTGGAATTCTACTTGGGAATTCTCTTTCTCGTCAACAGGCTGAACCGGCTGCAGATCATGAAAGGTTGGGCGGGCCAATCGTCCCCAAGTACAATTCAGTTTCAATACTAAAGAGAATTCGAGGTTGTGTGAAATTCCAAAATGGTTTACAAAGAGACCTCAATAATGATGGGATAGTTGTTTTGTGAACGCAAAATTGTGAAAACGAAGATTGTTACCAATATGCATGGAATTATCTGACCGACAAAGGTGATATCATACCTATAACCGAAAAACGGCGGGTCGGCTTTACCATTGTCAGAACCCGCGTGATTGAACGCGGGTTGTTCGTCTGCCTATGTCAAGTTGAAAGCCATGTGCGAGTCACAATCGTGAGCGATGTGTTGAAGTTCAGCGAACCTGTCTCTATCCCGATGTTCGGCGATTGGTAACCACAGCGCCTCGTTGTTCAACAGCTGACATAGCCTCAATCTCGTGGTACATGTATATACAAACACATATCGAAAGGCTTAATCATGAACTTAAACGTGGAATGGAATGCGTTTCGCATGAACATTTTGAAGAAAAAATAGCTACAATTTAATAGCTGACTGCAAAGGAAAGTAATGCCAATAAATAACTATAGGTATTTCATATATACTGATAATAATAGCCTTGTCATGAGCTAGTTTTGGCGATACGAGATGTGAACTGCCCTCGGGACCCTTATGCCGGTCCTCCACGCTCCGACTCTCGGGTCGACATATCGTGCCTTCGGGAAATTCACATCTCATATCACGCAATAAACTTATGATATCTATATATTATTCAGAAATATTACTTCCAAGTGAGTGAGTGAGTGAGTGAGTAGGATTTAACGTCGTTTTCAACATTTTTCAGTCATTTCACGACGGTGCCTTCATTATTACTTCCTATCCAGTATAAAACGCTTACAAGCGGGAATTTGAAAAAAAGAAAACTGAATCTGCTGACGGTATCCTTTCTCCGAGGTTATCAATGTTAAGGACACCGATATGTATGTCTTATTTACTGTAGCAATATTTGTATTGACTGGGATAAAAGAAGGGCCCTTTTCGCTGATATGTTTCGCAAATTAACCTAATCCATCACCTATACCCAATAGTGCCCCAAAATACGGTCAATTATAGATTGCAATATCCCAAACTTATCGTATATCCTGCTGAATGTTAAGGGCCCGATATGTATGTCCAATTTATTGTAGCAATATTGCTATTGACTGTGACCAAAGAAGGACCTTTCTCACTGATATGTTTCATTTAAAAGATTTAGCACTGACTATCGCAATGTGTATGATAGTTTTCAATCAGTCTAGACGGTATTTCATTCTGACAAAGTCCCAAATTCCTAATTCATCATTTATACCCAACAGTACCCCAAAAATACAGTCGATTTTGTTCTTTGAGAGGCAGCGAAGTTGGAAACTAGTAAACCAAACGAATTAACATGGATAACAACTGCTTTGTTTATTAGCTGTTGACGTTTCAATGTAGTTACTGACAGCGTTTTCAAACAAATTGACAAATTCATTGATTGAATTGTAGGGCCAATCAACTCGATGTTTTATTTAAATTGCACGGTACATTTCTTAGTTCGTTTAAGATCTTTATAAGCGCTATATTTTGAGATAAATAAATAACGAGGAGAGAGCAGATAAAAAGAAGAAGAAAAGAATTAACAATGCTAGTCCTATGGATAACAACTTCTTTATTGCTGTGGAGCTGACGTTTCGTTGGAGATACTTCCAACTTTTTCAAAGCTAATGAAAAAAAAAGAAAAAAAGAAGAAGAAGAATTGATCATGTACAAATTCGAATGTTTTTGGTCAGGTTTTTCTGGTAAATGTGTGTTCATTGTTCATTGTAATTGTAATCGAGTGGATGATTTCTTTGTCTTTGTCCCCTTCGTACGTACAAATCCGTCCAAAAAAAACTGGAAGAACCATAAAACTGTAAAACTATGACAGGAGTTATACAGTTTCTATTTTCCAGCACAAGAATACACTGATTTTCTCTTTTCATCTTCTGTAGAGTTTGAACTAACACTGCATCTTCTTTGAAATGACAGGCCTTCAGGTTCAAAGTATCTTTTGTTAGACAAAGACTAGCTACTGAATGTCGGAGTAGGTTCCAGTATTTCATTTTCGTTTTGTTTGATCAATCGGCTATTTTCGTCCTAATGAAAGCTGCTACTGAACTGAGTTAGTTCGCAGACGGATGCGGGGTTCTGTTTGGATTCAGCAACTTTCACAATGAATTGACGAACGAAGCGTATTTATTTTTGACCTGATAGTGATGGAGATGTGGCCATGTTTATGGATATACGCACTTCCCTTGGCATTAACAAGAAAATACCCTGGCGACCAGCTGGCGACATTGTCATGGTGGGCAACGTGTTACTCTGTTAGAGCTACAAAACGAAACGATATTATTTTGGTATCCGATGCCGATTCCCACAGAGGCAGAAGGCTCCAATAATGGATAGCAGATTAGGGTTTGACTGGTGGGAGGGTGCCCAAGTATTGGTGGAAGGGGTGGATATAGATCTTCATCGGTACTTTTTTTGTTGCTGGTGGGAATACAATTCTTAATATCAGTCTTTTGGAGGGAAGACTATACTTCACTGTACAATGTTTTTTTCCCTTGGTGAAATAGTTTGTATGAATGCTTTATGTTTATGTATACTATGATTGTCTTTTTTGAATTTGGTGCTAATACTGTTATATGGATATGGAATAGGTCTTTGGATTATGGACGCGGATATTCTTTAATGGACGACGGCTGAATTATGAATGACGGACTAGACGCTTGTATCTATATAGTCAATGGGGGCCCTCGGTAGCCGAGTGGCCTAAGGCGCTTCGCTAGTGACCGCTAGCCTCACACCGCTGGACCGGCACGGGTTCGAGCCCAGCTGGTTCATGTGTGAAAGTTTGTCAGTAACTTGCCGGAGGGCGGTGGTTCCCTCCGTATACTCCGGCTTCCTCCACCAACCAACCTGACTGTCATCATATGAGTGAAACAAACTTGAGTGTGACATTAAGCCAAATTTCCTCCTCCCTATATAGTCAATGAGGATGGCATCTATGAAGAGGGTGTTTTCACTTGTGTGACCTTCCAAACTCCCGACAAAGTGAAACAAATAAATGAACAAATCGAAATTGATATATCGGGAAATTGGATTCCTGGGTGTCGGATGATAAGGACATTGGATATACGATACCTGTAAGACTATGATAGACGTAATAAAATTTCTATTTTGCAGCCCAAGAATACATTGATTTTTTTTCTACTTCTTTTGAACAGTTTGAACTAACAGTTTATCTTGATTGATAAAGCAGGCCCCCAGTTTCCAAGTATGTTTTGTTGGACGAGGACTAGCTAGTAAATGTCGGACTTGGTGCTGGTATTTCATATTCTTTTTGTTTGATCTAAATGTGTTCGTATTTGATAAAGCTGCTATTAAAATTAAAGTTAGTTCGCAGACCGATACGGGTTTCTGTTAGGACTTCATCAACTTTCGCAATGAATTAATGAACAAAGCGTGTTTATTTTTGACGTCTTCCCCTCTTACGATAGAATTCCCAATACTTCTCCCACAAAGAAAATCCTTCCCTTTGACAAATTGAAGGAGAAAGCTTAACCTAGAAAGAAAAAGTTCCAACCGATAAAACGCGGAAACCGATCTGTGAAGCACAACCTCCTTAACACTATTGCATTTTATGTCTAGCATTAAGATTTAAAAGCAGAAATTTAATTTAGGAAAAACATTTGATTAACGAATGAAATAACATAGGTTGATGTCGATAACGTTTGCGATCGAAAAAAAATCGCGATTCTAACTTATATCTTCTTCTTCCAGTGAGTATTTCCCAAACATTTCCACTGTATTCCTCTACCTCATTCTTCAACTGTAAGAAGAAAAACACCAAAACTCGAAAGATCAACGACACATTCCTAAACTGACAATCGCTTGAATGCTGATAACAATCATTGTTAAGGTTTTGCCGATAAAGTACAATCTTCTTTTACCCGACTAAAAAGATCTTCTAAAGTAGCTGCTTTATAGAGAGAATGTCTTACAATCTTAAAATCTATGACAAGAATAATAGAATTTCTATTTTCCTGCACAAAAATACATAGATTTTCTCTTCTTCTTCTTCTTCCTCTTAACAGTTTGAACTAACATTGCATCTTGAGTGATAGGGCAGGCCCTCAGTATGCAGGTATCTTTTGTTAGACGAGAACTAGCTATTCGATGTCAGGCATGGTGCTGGTATTTCACATTCTTTTTGTTTGATCAATCGGGCATTTTCGCCTTAATTAAAAACTGCTATTGGCCTGAGTTTGTATTAGGATGTAAGCAATGAATCACAATGAATTAATGAACGAAGCGTGTTTATTTTTGACGTCTTCTCCTCTTATCATTGGCTCTGTGTAGAATTTCCAATACTTCTTCCACAAAGGAAACCCTTCAGTTTGACAAGTTGAAGGAGAAAGCATCACACAGGAAGAAAAAGTTTCTACCGAAAAAACAGGGAAACCAATCTGTCAAACACACCCGCCCCAACAATATTGCATTTTTTGTCTAGCCTTAAGATTCAAACGCAGAAGGTTGATTTAGGAATAACATTTAATTAATGAACGAAATAACATAGGTTGATGACGATAACGTTTGTGACAGTCAAAAATCGCGATTCTGACTTATATCTTCTCCTTCCAGTGAGTATTTCCCGAACATTTCCACTGTATTCATCTGCTGATCCTCACCCTTAAACTGTAGGAGAGAGAGAGAGAATTAAGGTTTAACGTCGCGTTAAGCAATATTTCAGCTTTATAACGTCGATCAAACAAAATTCTAAGTACTCAAGCCAATAACTTAGTAACCCAACACATTAAAACATACACACATTAAAACTTATGCAACAAACCGATTTCTCTCAAATAACCCAAGACGCAGTCCTCTCTCACCCGACTAAAAAGAGCTTCCAAAGTAGTCGCTCGATAAAAAGAATCTCTTACAATCTTAAAATCTATGCAGTCGATAAGGATATGTTTCACTGTGATATCTTCGTGGCATGGAATACACCATGGGACTGGCTCTTTTTTTGTGAATGTTCGTGAGTTAATCGTGTATGACCGATTCTATATCGCCTGATCATCCCATAAATATTGAAACAGCTTTCTCACATAAGTGAGTGAGTGAGTAGGATTTAACGTCGTTTTCAACATTGTTTCAGTCATATCACGACGGTGCCTACATGTGCCAGAACACGAGAGTGTCCACAGTTCCTATTATTCTGTACACTGATCAGCCCAGTCAGTACAGCACCCGGTCATCCATCCAAGTATTGACCGAGCTCAACGCTGCTTAACTTCGGTGATCTGACGAGATCCGGTGTGCCCAACGTGATGCGCCGTACCCTTTCTCACATAAGTACAGATAGAGGGTCTGAAATGGATATATGGGATTCCAACAGGATCAACCTCATCTCCTTCAACTGTAAGACGAAAAACACAAAACCTCGGAAGATCAACGACACATTCCTAAACTGACAATCGCTTGACTGCTGATAACAATCATTATTGTTAGGTTAACTAACTAGATAAACTGTCAAACTTTTTTAGAAAAGGAATGGAGTTGAGCAACGAACTTCAAAACCCAAAGCAATATTTTCAAGATTGTTTTCTTTTATACCAGCATTGCAACGACATTTGATTCTCATTATACAGACTTGCATCCTACCAGGTTGCATCTATCGGAGTCAACTCTCCACACAAGTCATGGTGAGTTATGCCGAAATAGCACTCGTGTGAATGTATATGTCTATTTCCAGGCGAGTCTAAGATTCATCTATGCCAATATCTTAGGTTTGTCACTCGTAGGCGGTGAATAATTGATCAAAGATGGCTAAGGGCAAAATATAAGAGAACGTTATTTTTAATGCCAACAGTTGATTGCTGACGTTTCTTGAAAAAGCCATGGCAATCAAGCAGTAATTGAATGTCGAGTAGGAATCAAGCCATTTTTGAGTGTATGAATATTTTTCAACTTTGAAATTTTAATTCAAATAACTGTACATTACGAATTAGAACGTAACGCATTACGTCCCTGCAACTACTGGGAAGTATACAAAGTGACCCCTTTAAATCTATGATGGGTCTTCAGATTGTTTTTCGGCGACATAAAAGAAAAGGCATGTAATAATCGTATATGCATCCCGAAAGTAGACTTGCTCAATGAAAGATTCTATAAATGACAGGCTTTCATCTTGTTACTGGAGTATTTGTGAAGGTCCAAAAGATAAGACAGCAGGCTAGATTGTCATGTGAAGTCATCAAGCATGGAATAATTCAAGCTGTGGATAATCTTTCTATATTTGACCTATATCTCTATAACAATTGAAGTTGGCCTTCTCTCTCGTCGATTTTACAACATGGATGATTACAATTTTGACATTGTAAACTTCCTTTCTCTACAGAAATGTTCCAGTGTAACATGAATAACTGTTATATCTCGATGGCTAGAATTTGATAGATCATGTGTAAAATGACGATTTGAAGCAAGTCCACAATACATTATTTCATCAACCTGTGAAACAGGGCTGTACCTCCAATCAAAGTTGTTGATAGCAAATTAGGAGGTTGACGTGCAAGATCGTTGGTGCTACGTTTAGTATGTGTCTAATTCCGCTTAACCCGGGTTTAGGGGTCGTGTGAACAACCCATTGTTTTTGGTGTGACATTTTCTCCAGGAATTGACGAAGAAAAATAGGACTTCCTATCCAATATGGGATTAATTGAATAAAATAGTTCCAGACGGCACCGACATATACTTCTGTTTTCTGTCTCATACATGAGCATTGACTATGATAAATGAGGGACGTTTTTCAATAAAATGATTAAGTTGAAAATACAGACTAAACCAATGCATGTGATAATTTTCAATCAGTCAAAAGTTCTAGAAACAGTGATCCGTCTTTGGAATGTTCCAAATTAAACTGATCAATCATCTATACCCCACGATATACTCATAATATCGATCGTAGAGTCTATTACATCTTGAAATATCCCACACTTATAATACATCTCACCAAATTGTCTGTGCTGTCCATCAGTTCTACTGATTCTACAAATTCTACTTTGAAATTCTCTTTCTTGTCAACAGGCTGAATCGGCTGCAGATCTTGATAGGTTGGGCGAACCAATAATCCCCATGTACAATTCACTTTCAACACTAAGGAGAATTCGAGGTTGTGTGAATTTCAAAATGGTCTACAAAGAAACCTCAATAATGATGTGATGGTTGTTGTGTACACGCAGAATCATGGCAACGAAGATTAGTACCAACATGCATGGAACTATCTGACCGACAACGGTGATATCACACCTGAAACCGAAAAACGACGTGCCGGCATCACCATTGTCAGACCCAGCGTGATGTAACGTGAGTTGGTCATCTGCGTATGTCCATGCGAGGTGCTAGCCACGATCGTGAGTGATGTGTGTAAGATCAGCGAAACTTGTCTCTGTCTTTGAGTTCGGCGATTGGGAGCCATAGCGCCTCGTTGTTCAACAGTTGGCAGATCCCCAATGTCGTGGTACATGTATATAAAATCACATAGCGAAAGGCTTGGTCATGAAAATAAACGTGCGATGGAATGTGTTTCGCATGAAATAGTTTGAAGGAAAAAATGATTACAATTTAATAGCTGACTGCAAAGGAATGTATTGCCAATAAATACCTATAGTTATTTCATACACACTGATAATAATAGCCTTATCGTGAGCTAATTTTGGCGATATGAGATGTGAACTGGCCTCAGGACCCTTATGTTGGTCCTCGACCCTCCGAGTCTCGGGTCGACATATCGTGCCTTCGGGAAATTCACATCTTAACATCACGCAACAAACTTATGACATACATTTATTATTCAGAAATATTACTTCCTATCCTATTCTCGAGCTATTCAATGTTAAGGGCGCCGACATGTATGTCTAATTTATCGTAGCAATATTGGTATTCACTGTGATCAAGGAATGACCTTTTTCACTTATATGTTCATTAAAAGGTCCCTCATTAACTAATCCGTCACCTATACCCAATATTACCCCCAAAATACAGTCAGTTATAGATTGCGATATCCCAAACGTATCGTATATCATGCTGAATTGACAGGAATTTTGACTTTCCTGCATGTTGACGCCCTAGAATCTTGTAATTCTACATATGGATGATGTTAGGTCTTTCAATTATTGACGTAGTCTGTTTATGGACGACGGCAGAATATTGAACGTCAGATCTGGCGCTTGCTATTGTCACTAAACTCTTTTGTTGAGTACGTTTGCCTCATCTCCAGGATCAAGAATAATTTAGCGTCTCGTATTCTTTGAGGGGAATTCTTTAGGAGGTAGAGCGAAGTCAAATCAACCATGATCGTTGAAATGAGAAAACTCGAAACTCAACAAAAACATGCGCCAGGACAAACAGTCAGAAGCGTTTTGTCCATAAAGAAATTCCGCGTCAATAATGGAAAGTCCGAGTTGACACTAGCAATATAGTGTCAATGTCAAGCAGCCATCGCATTAGCATTCTGATAAAGCGCATCTTGGTTATTGCAGGAGAGAGGTACAGGACAGCTCATCTTCGAAGTGAATGGAAAGATTGGAACAGAGTGGTATATTGAAAAGGATCTATAGAAGGTCCAATAAATGAGTTGGAAAATGTTTGACAGTCTGACAGTTGGCCTGTAACATGGTCGTGGGAGATCATTACAAGAAAGTTATACTCATACCAAGTGGGTCCCAAACTCATCAGCTCAATGTGGAGAGGCTGGGAACAACATTTTATCTGAAAACTTATATCGTCTTGGATCCTTGTATTTGTTTCAGGCACCCACACTAGCACAGGCTTGTTTATTGTCCGCAACCATACGTCCCCAACCGAGGACTAAAAAGTGTTGCCATCTATCCAACAGACGGCCCTGATAATTGATGGTCATATGACCTACCTCACCGTTTTGGAGGTTGCAGCCTTCATCGGATGTGAAAATGAGCGATAGCGGTTAAGTTTGTAGATAAATTTCTCCGAATGTGCATTAAAAGAAATAAAACTACGCAGGAACATGTAGCAAGAATACTAGATACTATTGAGGACATGGGGACCATAAACTTTGTAGCAAGTGTCCACCAGAGTGAATATTTGGACCATATGCTATATTTTCTGTACAGGATAATGTTCATTGTGGCCATTTTATTGTGTTATTAATAAATATTTTCTGGCATTAGGCTTTTATGATACTGTTAACTTAGTACTATGGAATTTACACCGGTCCTGTACACGTTCTATTCATTTCTACTTTATCTGGATCATCTGACATTTATCCTGCTCCAATGTCCACAAATTTGGACAAACTTGGGAGACCAAACCGAGAGGCGTTCAACTGTTGCCTGATGATTTTATTTAATTGTGACCCCAAAACTAACCACTCGAGAAAGATGGACTTCTTTGTTGTGTCGGTTTAGTTCCGGGACTCAAGAAGACATACTAGCGTTGTGTTGACATTTGATTTTCTATCATCCGGAGGTTCAATGTTGAATTATCATTACTTCATACACTTTCTATATGCAGACCAGCAGATTAAAATGTAACGTGTTTATGTCCCCCGATCATGATTCGCTCGGTGATGAAATATAGTCACACGATTAATTTTACATCTCTGTTGCAATTCCGCGCAAATTGCCAAAGACAAATTGGACTGGAGAAATATTACCCTTATTTGGGAAAAAACTTACATTTTATTCATGGATGTCCGACAAATTACATGCGTCTAGTCCGTCATTCATTATTCAGCCATCGTCCATTAAAGAATATCCGCGTCCATCATCCCAAAAAATCAACATACTCATCGATTGTTTTCACAACTACTATCAACTATTAATCGATGGTAGCATATGTCCGTAACTCTCAATGTTAATGACCTAGCGTGAATTTTTTTAACTTGGGATAATCGATTGATTACAATATCTTATACGACCACAGCCAGATTTACGAGTCGCGGTTGTTGTTGCTGTGGAACTGGAAGTTCGGTTCTCCTTACATTTGATACCTTGAGTAGATAAATGTGTGTCCACAGCTGTCTTGAATGATCTTCAAACATTTGAAAATGTGATTCCTCATATTAAGATACCCATTTCAACATGTAATTTCTCTATAAGATTTCCTCCTAATAAAATACCATTTTCAATACGAAATTTTTCTATAAGAAACGATTTTAAAATGTCATTTCTGTCATGTCAGGAAACTCTTTGAAATGGATACCTGTGCAACATTGTACCAAATGTTCAACAATGTTGCGCTACAATGTTGCACAATTTTTCCAAGCAAAAAACAATTAAGGTATCAAATGTGTGTTTGTCAGTACGGAGTTATCCTTGCGATTTTGTCCGATTCTGAATGGATACTCATCGACAAGAGTCACTGTCATATTCGTGATATGGCCCCAAATTTGAGCCTTCCATTGATGGTGTTTGTTTATCCGCATATGATTTTTGCGCGCTAGATGAGGCCACACTGCACTGCCCCGTTTGAAGGGGATATCCACATGTTGGGGCCTGATCAAGTCCGTGTTTTCGCGGTTTACGTGGCGAGCGGTCCCATCATTCGTCACACCTAGCATTTTTAACTCAGTTTATGCCTATCGTGTCTTATTTCCTGTCATAATCTTAGGGCATAATAGGAAACAAATCCTTTTCAAATCTTTTTGTTTCATTAGTCGAGTAATTTCGTTCTCATAAAAACTGCTATTAGAGTGAGTTAGTTAGCAGACGAATACGGGTTTCCGATAGAATTTCATCAACTTTCAAAATGAATTGTTGAAAGAAACGTGTTTATTTTTGACGTCTTCTCCTCTTATCGTTGGCTCCATGTCTTTATCAATACTTCTTCCACAAACCCTTAGACAAGTTGAGAGAAAGCATCACACAGAAAGAAAAACAATTCTACCGATAAAACGCGGAAACCGATCTGTCAAGCACAACCACCCTAACACTATTGCATTTTTGTGGCCTTATAAGATTCAAACGCAGAATGTTGATTTAGGACTAACATTTGATTAATAAATGAAATAACCGATGTTGATGTCGATAACGTTTAGGTCGTAAAAACATCGTGGTGTTAACATATCTTCTCCATCCAGTGAGTATTCCCTGAACATTTCCATGGTATCGATCTGCTGAACCTAATCCTTCAACTGTAAGAAGAAAACACCAACACTCGAAAGATCAACGGCATATTCCTCAAATGACAATCGTTTGAATGCTGATAACAATCAGTGTTTTTAGGTAAACTACACAGATTAAATGTTAAACTTTTTAAGAAAGGAATAAAGTAGACCTGCCAAGTTCAAAAACCCAAAGCAATATTTCAAGATTGTTTTCTTTCATACCAGCATTGCAACAACATTTGTTTATCATCATATAACCTTAGATACCACAAGGTTGCATCTATCGGAGTCAACAATCTACACAAGTCATGGTGACTTTTGTCGAAATAACACTCGTGTGAATGTACATGTCTATTTCCAGGCCATTCTAAGATAATCTAAGCCAATAGTTAGGTTTGTCATTCTTAGGCGATGAATAACTGATCAAAGATGGCCAAGGGTAAAATATTCATAGCAGATCATTATTTTTCTCAACTTGCAAGAGAACGTTATTTTTAATGCTAACGGTTGACTACTGACGCTTTTGAAAAAGCCATGGCAACAGTTTTAATAAAGCAATAATTGAATGTGGAGAGCAAACCAGGCAATTTTGAGCGTATGAATAATTGTTGTCTTTGAAATTTTAATTCAAATAACTGTAAATTACGAATTAGAACGTAACGCATTACATCCCCGCCACTGCTGAGTAGTATAAAAAGTAACCCTTTAAATCTATGATAGGTTTTCAGATTATTTTTCGGCGACATTAATGAAAAGGAATCTAATAGTCGTATATGAATCCAGAAAACAGAAATGCTCCATAAAAGATTCTATAAATGACAGGCTTTCATCTTGTTACTGGAGTATTTGTGAAAGCTCAAAATATAGACAGCCGTCTAGATTGTGATGTGAAGTCCTCATGTATGGAATACTTTTGAATCAACTAATATGATCTGGTCTTCTCTGTGTACCCCGTTCTGAGTGGGTTAAATGAGTTCCAAGATGATTGATTTAATGTCAAAATCTGCGATAATATTTCCTAAAAAATATTGATGTAGCATTGCGTGTCATTTATTTTGCTGTCAGGGAGGATTAAGGTTAAATGGTCGGATGATTTGCAATACTTCATGTATCAAGACAAGCAGATTGCGAAGGTAACACTTCAATGCTTATGGTAAAATTCACTCCAGAAAGACGAGATATAATAGCAACCTATACAAGATCCATAAAGATTATGTCATTAACGAATACATTCGTTTTGAAGCCATAAATAAGCGGGTTGGAATAATTTTATTAATACAATATGTTGGAGGGAAAATTATATTCGAATGTGCAATATTTCTCATAGCTTGCAAAATATTGGTACGTTCATTGTGTTTTAAATGTTCGCATGTACATTTCATGTGTATACGACTTTATATACCATATATAGTGGGGGTCACATCTATTAATAATGGTGTTTTCAATTGGCTGACCTTCCCAATTAAACGTAACATAACAGCGCTGGTGAGAAAAGATGCCGAAGTACTGAACAAAGTCCAATGATGCCAGCGAGACATAATGATGTATCAATTATCAAATCTGTATGGATCTCTGGTCAGTATTCTTAATTCATATGATTCTCGTTATAATATTCGTCTTCTAAAGAATGCTGTATCTCAGTCGTGTTTTGATTGTCATTGTTCTATAACGCTTCACATGCAATTTTGAAATTCCGCGCAAACGCAATCTTCTCGCCCGGTAGCATTTGATAGATCATGTGTAATATGACGGTTTTAAGCAAGGCCACAATATATTATTTTAGAAACTTGTGAAACAGGGCTGTACCTCCAATCAAAGTTTCCCAAATTTGACGATACATTTCGAATGTTGGTAGCAAATTACGAGTTTAGCGTGCATGATCTTTGGTGCTACGTTTAGTAACTTGTGTCTAATTCCGCTTAACCAGGGTTTAGGGGCACTATGAACAACCTAATCTTTTTGCTGTGACATTTTCTCCACGAATTGACGAAGAAAATTAGTTTTCAATAGGACTTCCTATCCAATATTGAATTAATTGGATAAAATACTTGCAGACGGCATCGACATATACTTCTGTTTTCTGTCTCATATATGGGTATTGACTATGATAAATGAAGGACGTTTTTCGATAAAATGATTAAGTTGAAAATACCGACTAAACCAATCCATGTGATAATTTTCAATCAATCAAGAGTTCTAGAAACAGTGATCCATCTTTCGAAAGTTCCAAATTAAACTGATCAATCATCTATACCCCACGATATTCACATAACATCGTAGAGTCTTACATCTCAGAATATCCCACACTTATAATACATCTCACCGAATTGTCTGTGGTGTCCATCAGTTCTACTGATTCTACAAATTCTACTTTGAAATTCTCTTTCTTGTCAACAGCCTGAACCGGCTGCAGATCTTGATAGGTTGGGCGAATCAATCATCCCCATGTACAATACACTTTCAATTCTAAGGAGAAGTCGAGGTTGTGTGAAATTTCAAAATGGTCTACAAAGAGATCTCAATAATGATGTGTACAGTGGTTATTGTGTACACGCAGAATTGTGGCAACGAAGATTATTACCAATATGCGTGGAATTATTTGACCGACAACGGTGATATCATACCTGAAACCGAAAAACGACGGGCCGGCATCACCATTGTCAGATCCAGAGTGATTGAACGTGAGTTGATCGTCTGCGAAATGTCCATGAGGTCCGTGCGAAAGCCAGGTGCTAGCCACGATCGTGAGTGATGTAAGTTCAGCGAAACTTGTCTCTCTCCTGGAGTTCGGCGATTGGGAGCCATATTGCCTCGTTGTCCAATATTTGGCAGATTCCCAAAGCCGTGGTACATGCATATACAATCACATAGCGAAAGGTTTGGTCACTAAAATAAACGTGGGATGGAATGTGTTTCGCATGAAATATTTTCAAGGATAAAATGATTACAATTTAATAGCTGACTGCAGAGGAATGTATTGCCAATAAGAACCTATATGTATTTCATACATACTGATGTATTCCATACATACTGATGATAATAATAGCCTTTTCATGAGCTAGTTTTGGCGATAGGAGATGTGAACTGCCCTCGGGACCCTTATGTCGGTCCTCGACGCCCGAAATTCACATCTCATAACACGAAACCAACTTATGACATCCATATATTATTCAGAAATATTACATCCTATCCAATGTGAATTGCTTACATGAGGGAATAAAAGAAACCTGAACCTGCTGACGGTATCTTTTCCTCAAGGTATTCAATGTTAAGGGCACTGATATGTATGTCTAACTTATTGTAGCAATATTGATATTGACTGCGATAAATGAAGGACATTTTTCACTGAAATCATTCATTAAAAAGTTTTAACACTGACGATCGCAATGTGTATGATATTTTTCAATCAGTCTAGACGGTTAGCCAGTTTGTTCCAAATTAACTCAATTCATCACCTTTACCTAATAGTACTCAAAACTACAGTCGATTTTAGCTTGCATTATCCCACACTTTCATCCTTTGTAAGCCGAATTGACTGGTATTGTGCAATTCTTGTGTGCTGACGTCGTGGAATGTTGTAAATGTACAAAAGGATGATGTAACCCGGCGCGATGGATTAGTATCATTCAAAGAAAGAGCGAAGGAGATCGATAAATGCCTTCTTCATTCCAAACATCGGGCCCTAAAATGTTATTAAGAATAGTTGGGGTTACATGATTTCCTGTGTGACTTGTCACTAACTCTTTTGTTCAGTTCTAACTGCCTCATTTTAACATCAGGATCAAGAACGATTCCATTTCGCATAATTTACCGTCTCTTATTCTTTCTTTGAGTAGAACTCTTTATGAGCTAGAACGATCTCAAACCAAACATGACTGCTGAAATGAGAATGCTCGAAACTCATCAAATACATGCGTGGGGTCAAACAGTCGAAAGCATTTTATCCATAAAGACCTACCACGTCAATAAGGGAAAGTCTTATTTGACGCTAGTAATACAGTGCAAATTTAAAGCGGCCATAGAATAAACACTTAAGACCATCTTGTTTCTTGTAGAGAGAAGCATTCAAATTACAAGCGTCTAGTCCGTCATTCATAGTCCAGCCGTCGTCCATTAGAGACATGAAAGGAAAGTGCGGAATATGTATATTAAAACGGTTCTATAGAAAGTTCATTAAATGAGTTGAGAAATATTTGACCGTCTAACAGATGGCCTGTAACATTGTCGTAGGAGATCATTACAACAAAGTTATACTCATATCAAGTGGAATCCAAACTCATCAGTTCAATGTGATGAGGCTGCGAACAATAATTTATCTGAAAACTTATATCCTCTTGGATCCCAGCATTTATTTCAGGCACCCACACTAGCACAGGTTTGTTTATTGTCAGCAATCACATGTCCTCAACTGAGGACTAACTGGTACTGCCATCTATCCAACAAACAGCCCTTATAATTGGTGGTCACATGACCTATCTCACCGTTTTCGAGGTGGCAGCCTTCATCGGATGTGGGAATGAGCGATAGCGGTCAAGTTTGTGGGCAATGTTCTCCGAATGTGCATTAGAAGAAATAAAACTACGCAGGTAGCAAGAATACTAGAAATCTAAAGATCTGTCAAGCATGCCGTCCTGGTCCGTTTCGTTAAAAGAGTAACGATACAGCGAAACCGGAATAGCAGGTGTCTACTATTGTGGGCATTGTCATTGCCTCAAATGCTTACCTTGTAGCAACAACAACAACAGTGACTCCTGGGTAAATTTTAAAATTTATTGCACAAAATAAGCATTTCACATTGTTTTTGGCAGGTACTGAATGCGATCAATGCCCGATGCGAGAACGTTGCTCTTGCCTTCCTCTCAATAACAGTATTACACTCCATTCGTACGGCAATATTCCATATAATAATATGTGGATAAGGCGGGAATCAAATTGGACAAAGGCTGGCCACTGATGATTTGTTAGAATGGATGTATTGTACGACTACATACTGCCTTTTTACTCGAGATTGCCATGCCATTATACTGATGCTATAGCTATAGCTACTGACAGATACGTTTGACGAACTAATGCAGAAATAATCCTTGTGTCGCAGCAAACGTATTATCATTTTGATCTTACGCCCTGTTTCGTTGCACCCAGTGGCATAGCGCACATGCGTTAAATGCGTTCCGTATATTTTAGACAAGTGATCTATTGTATATCATCTGGTTTAGGCGTGAAATATGACATTCAGTAGTCAACCGTCGGCCACGAAGGAACTTTAGCATCAACTATCTAAAGACCTTACATGGCAGACAGCACCAATTCCAAACACTTATGAAATGAAATATAAAACAGTTGAATCAGTTCATTTATATTCTTATGTTTTACCTTTACCTAAAAGGAGGGGATTTTCTAATTATGCACGCGTAATTCCCTGAATGTCGCAACTGACGTTGGTATTCATGTTCATTGCGTACAAGTATTTTAATCAATCGGGAATTCGACCCGAAAAAAAATTCGAACAAAAAGGGAGTTTGGATTGAGCTAAAGGAGTTCACAGACGGATATGGGTTCCGATATCAACTGGCACGATCAGACAATAAATCAATATTATGCAACTATACGAAACGTGCTTAATTTTGGCGTTTCCGCCAATAGCTAGGCCAAAAAGAAATCCCTTCACTTTGAAAAGATAATGAAAAGAGCATCACACACAGGAAATGAATGTCAGCCAGTAAAGCCCGGATATCGGTTTGTCAAGTACAACCACCATAACGTATTTACATTGTTTATGGTCGAGCATTGATATTTAAATGTAGGAGAATGATTAAGGAATGACAACTCAATATAATTTACCAAGCCGTCTGTTATTTGTGCCCGTTGTACAGTTTGGATCGAAAGGCCATGAAACTAAAAAAAACATGTCTAAATGGTCATCTAATGGCCATAGCGGGGGAGGACTGGAATTTGAAAAAAATGGATAGGAGAGCAGTTCTTTTGTCATCACATCTCTACATCATGTTCATGGATTTCCTAATTTGGGCTTTCATCTTTTGGAAGGAAGTAGTTTAGTTCAAGTGCTACAAGGTGATAAACTTTATTTCAAACATTATCGATCAAAATTCCAAGCTGTGCGCTCCTCTATACAAGGTCCTGATTTTGCCGTTTTCACTACCTGCTAAAAGCAGTGAACAGCCCCCTGCGAGGCATGTTATCGAGCAATGAATCGAAATGAAATTTGCAGCTGGATAGAAGAAATATCATACTAGACCCTGTACCATCGGATTTCCATTAATCGTTGCAACGAAGGCGGAAATCAAGAACATTCTGGTATTTCGCAGAAATTACGTGTAAGCCGGAAACTTAGAAATATATTGTAGAAATATCATCTGTGACATCTCAAAATTGCCAACAAATGAACGCAAGATGAGCTGATAGCGATGGAGATGTGGCCATGTTTATGGATATACGCTCTTCCCTTATGTTGTTGGCATTAACCAGAATATACCTGGGCGACCAGCTGGCGACATTGTCATGGTAAGCAACGTGTTACTCTGTTAGAGCTACAAAAGTATCCGATGCCGATCCCCACAGAGGCAGAAGCCTCCAACAATGGATAGCAGATAGGGGTTTGACTGGTGGGAGGGTGCCGGAGTATTGGTGGAAGGGGTGGATATAGATCCCCATCGGTACTTGTTTGTTGCTGGTGGGAATACAATTCTTAATATCAGTCTTTTGGAGGGAAGACTATACTTCACTGTGCCATGTTTTCTTTCCCTTAGTGAAACAGTTTGTACATGTATGTATGTTTTATGTACAAATGACTCTATATATTGTCAATGAGGATCACGTCTATGAAGAGGGTGTTTTCACTCACAACAAATTGAAACAAATAAATGAACAAATCGAAACTGATGTATCGGGAAATTGGATTCCTGGATGTCGGATGATCAGGATATTGGATATACGATACCTGTATAAATAAAATGTCTATTTTCCAGCGCAAAAATACATTGATTTTTCTTTTTTTTCTTTTGAACAGTTTGAACTAACAGTTCATCTTGATTGATAAATCAGGCCCTGAGTTTCCAAATATGTTTGTTAGACGAGGACTAGCTAGTGAATGTCGGACTTGATGCTGGTAGTTCATATTCTTTTTGTTTGATCTAAATGTGTTCGTATTTGATAAAAGCTGCTATTAAAATTAAAGTTAGTTCGCAGACCGATACGGGTTTCTGTTAGAACTTCATCAACTTTCACAATCAGTAAATGAACAAAGCGTGTTTATTTTCGAAGTCTCCCCCTCTTATGATTGACCCCATGATAGAATTCTCATTACTTCTTCCACAAAGAAAATCCTTCCCTTTGACAAATTGAAGGAGAAAGCATCACCCAGAAAGAAAAAGTTTCAACCGATAAAACGCGGAAACCGATCTGTCAAGCACAACCTCCCTAACACTATTGCATTTTATGTCTAGCATTAAGATTTAAACGCAGAAATTTGATTTAGGAAAAACATTTGATTAATGAATGAAATAACATAAGTTGATGTCGAAAACGTTCATGGCCGAAAAACATCGCGATTCTAACTTATATCTTCTCCTTCCAGTGAGTATTTCCCAAACATTTCCACCGTATTCCTCTACCTCATTCTTCAACTGTAAGAAGAAAAACACCAAAACTCGACAGATGAACGAAACATTCCTAAACTGACAATCGCTTGAATGCTGATAACAAGTTTTTACCGATAAAGTACAGTCTTCTTTTACCTGACTAAAAAGAGCTTCTTGAGTAGTTGCTTGATAGACAAAAATGGCTTACAATCTTAAAATCTATGATAAGAATAATAAAATTTCTATTTTCCTGTACAAAAATACATTGATTTTTTTCTTTTTTTTTAGCATTGTGTTATTGATTTTCTCCTTTCTTCTTCTTCTTAACAGTTTGAACTAACATTGCGTCTTGATTGATAGGACAGGCCCTTAGTATACAGGTATCTTTTGTTAGACGAGGACTAGCTATTGGATGTCAGACATGGTATTTCATATTCTTTTTGTTTGATCAATCGGGCATTTTCGTCCCAATGAAAACTGCTATTGGGCTGAGTTTCTATTAGGATTTCAGCAACGTTCACAATGAATTATTGAACGAGGCGTGTTTATTTTTGACGTCTTCTCTTATCACTGGCTCCATGCAGAATTTCCAATGCTTCTTCCACAGAGAAAACCCTTCACTTTGACAAGTTGAAGGAGAAAGCATCACACGGAAAGAAAAAGTTTCTACCGATAAAACAGAGAAACCAATCTGTCAAGCACACCCGCCCCAACACTATTGCATTTTTTTGTCTAGCCGTAAGATTCAAACGCAGAAGGTTGATTTAGGAATAACATTCAATTAATGAATGAAATAACATAGGTTGATGACGATAACGTTTATGGCCGTAAATATCGCGATTCTAACTTATTATCTTCTCCTTCCGGTGAGTATTTCCCAAACATTTCCACTGTATTCCTTTGCTGATCCTCATCTTTCAACTGTGGGAGAGCGAGAGAGAGAGATAATTAAGGTTTAGCGTCGCGTTCAGCAATATTTCAGCCATATAGCGACGGTCAAACAAACTTCTAAGCACTCAAGCCAATAACTTAGTAATCGAATACATTAAACATACACACATTAAAACTTATGAAACAAACCGATTTCTCTCAAATAAACCAAGACGCAGTCCTCCCTCACCCGAGTAAAAATATCTTCCAAAGTAGTCGCTCGATAAAAAGAATCTCTTACAATCTTAAAATCTGTGCAGTCGATAAGAATATGCTTCACTGTGAGAGCTTCGTGGCATGGAATACTATTTTAGTATGAATAATATTTGTCTGTGGAATTTTAATTCAAATAACTGTAAATTACGACATAAAAGAAAAGGGATGTAATAATTGTATATGAATCCCGAAAGTAGACTTGCTCGATAAAAGATTCTATAAATTCGTCTTGTTACTGGAGTATTTGTGAAGGGTCACAAGATAGACAGCCGGCTAGATTGTCACGTGAAGTCATCATGCATGGAATACTTTAGCATCAAGTAATATGATCTGGTCTTCCCCGTGTACCCCGTTCTGAGTGGGTTAAATGAGCTTCAAGATGATTGATTTAATGTCAAAATCTACGATAATATTTCCTAAAAAATATTGATGTAGCATTGCGTGTCATTTATCTTGCTGTCAGGGAGGATTAAGGTTAAATGGTCGGATGTTTTGCAATACTTCATGTATCAAGACAAGCAGATTGCGAAGGTAACACTTCAATGTTTATGGTAAAATTCACTCCAGAAAGACGAGATATAATAGCAACCTATACAAGATCCATAAAGATTATGTCATTAACGAATACATTCGTTTTGAAGCCATAAATAAGCGGGTTGGAATAATATTATTAATACAATATGTTGGAGGGAAAGTTATATTCGAATGTGCAATATTTCTCATAGCTTGCAAAATATTGGTATGTTCATTGTGTTTTAAATGTTCGCATGTACATTTCATGTGTATATGACTTGATATACCATATATAGTGGGGGTCACATCTGTTAATAATGGTGTTTTCAATTGGCTGACCTTCACAATTAAACGTAACATAGCAGCGCTGGTGAGAAAAGATGCCGAAGTACTGAACAATGTCCAATGATGCCAGCGAGACCTCATGATGTATCAATTATCAAATTTGTATGGATCGCTGGTCAGTATTATTAATTCATATGATTATCGTTATAATATTCGTCTTCTAAAGAATGGTATATCTCAGTCGTGTTTTGATTGTGATTGTTCTATAACGCTTCACATGCTATTTTGAAATTCCGCGCAAACGCAATCTTCTCGCCCGGTAGCATTTGATAGATCATGTGTAATATGACTGTTTTAAGCAAGGCCACAATATATTATTTTAGAAACTTGTGAAACAGGGCTGTACCTCCCATCAAAGTTTCCCAAATTTGACGATACATTTCGCATGTTGGTAGCAAATTACGAGGTTAGCGTGCATGATCTTTGGTGCTACGTTTAGTAACTTGTGTCTAATTCCGCTTAACCAGGGTTTAGGGGCACTATGAACAACCTAATCTTTTTGCTGTGACATTTTCTCCACGAATTTACGAAGAAAACTAGTTTTCAATACGACTTCCCGTCCAATATTGAATTAATTGGTTAAAATACTTGCAGACGGCACCGACATATACTTCTGTTTTCTGTCTCATATGTGGGTATTGACTATGATAAATGGAGGACGTTTTTCGATAAAATGATTAGGTTGAAAATACCGATTAAACCAATCCATGTGATAATTTTCAATCAATCAAGAGTTCTAGAATCAGTGATCCGTCTTTGGAAAGTTCCAAATTAAAATTATCAATCATCTATACCCCACGATAAAAACATAACATCGTCTATAACATCTTGAAATATCCCACACTTATAATACATCTCACCGAATTGTCTGTGGTGTCCATCAGTTCTACTGATTCTATAAATTCTACTTTGAAATTCTCTTTCTTGTCAACAGCCTGAACCGACTGCAGATCTTGATAGGTTGGGCGAATCAATCATCCCCATGTACAATACACTTTCAATTCATTCTAAGGAGAACTCGAGGTTGTGTGAAATTTCAAAATGGTCTAGAAAGAGATCTCAATAATAATGTGATGGTTATTGTGTACACGCAGAATTTTGGCAACAAAGATTATTACCAATATGCGTGGAATTATTTGACCGACAACGGTGATATCATACCTGAAACCGAAAAACGACGGGCCGGCATCACCATTGTCAGATCCAGAGTGATTGAACGTGAGTAGATCGTCTGCGAAATGTCCATGAGGCCCATGCAAAAGCCAGGTGCTAGCCACGATCCTGAGTGATGTAAGTTCAGCGAAAGGAGTTCGGCGATTGGGAGCCATATCGCCTCGTTGTCCAACAGTGGCCAGATTCCCAATGTCGTGGTACATGCATATACAATCACATAGCGAAAGGTTTGGTCACGGAAATAAACGTGAGATGGAATGTGTTTCGCATGAAATATTTTCAAGGAAAAAATTATTACAATTTAATAGCTGACTGTAGGGGAATGTATTGCCAATAAGAACCTATATGTATTTCATACATACTGATAATAATAGCCTTGTCATGAGCTAGTTTTGGTGATATGAGATGTGAACTGCCCTCGGGACCCTTATGTCGGTCCTCGACGCTTCGACTCTCGGGTCGACATATCGTGCCTTCGGGAAATTCACATCTCATAACACGCAACCAACTTATGACATCCATATATTATTCAGAAATATTACTTCCTATCCAATGTAAATTGCTTACATGCGGGAATAAAAGAAAACTGAACCTGCTGACGGTATCTTTTCCTCAAGGTATTCAATGTTAAGGGCACTGATATGTATGTCTAACTTATTGTAGCAATATTGGTATTGACTGTGATCAATGAAGAATATTTTTCACTGAAATCATTCATTAAAAAGTTTTAACACTGACGATCGCAATGTGTATGATATTTTTCAATCAGTCTAGACGGTTAGCCAGTTTGTTCCAAATTAACCCAATCCATCACCTTTACCTAATAGTACTCAAAACTACAGTCGATTTTAGCTTGCATTATCCCACACTTTCATCCTTTGTAAGCCGAATTGACTGGTATTGTGCAATTCTTGTGTGCTGACGTCGTGGAATGTTGTAAATGTACAAAAGGATGATGTAACCCGGCGCGATGGATTAGTATCATTCAAAGAAAGAGCGAAGGAGATCGATAAATGCCTTCTTCATTCCAAACATCGGGCCCTAAAATGTTATTAAGAATAGTTGGGGTTACATGATTTCCTGTGTGACTTGTCACTAACTCTTTTGTTCAGTTCTAACTGCCTCATTTTAACATCAGGATCAAGAACGATTCCATTTCGCATAATTTACCGTCTCTTATTCTTTCTTTGAGTAGAACTCTTTATGAGCTAGAACGATCTCAAACCAAACATGACCGCTGAAATGAGAATACTCGAAACTCATCAAATACATGCGTCGGGTCAAACAGTCGGAAGCTTTTTATCCATAAACTAGGCCCATGGGCATATATAGAAAGGTGGTTCAGAAGATAAACGGTGTTGATTGAGGGTTGGGACAGATACCAACCATCGCAAGTGGACTTTTCTTTGCATAATCTAGATTTTATTGCACTGTACTTCCATTTATAAATTAGTATTTTGTAATTTATGGCTCACAGGAAAAATAGTTTTTAACTGATTGTTATACCCGAGTATCATTTTCAGTGAGTCTGTCACTATTGATTGACTCAGGCTGCAATAGTGGAGACAGTAAAACTCAAAAGAATACCTGCTTCCTGAATAGCAAATTTCTTTCTTAGAGTTTCAATTCAAAATAGTATCTATTTGTTTGAAAAAGCTCCCCAAAAAACATACGAAAAGCTGGCCATAATACCAAGCTGATCCATTTGTAGTGGTACTAATATTATACATATACCCGGTACTGGTACTGAACGAAAGTATTAGAACACATGAGTGCTGATGAAACAACAAGTGGCAAGACATCCATCTCAGAATATTTCAGTTCTCAGATATGTCAGATACATGTAGTATTATTTCTAAGTTTAAGTTCAATTGATTCATTAATTTCACAACATACATGTACATTGTACATATATTCCTAACACCAGTCCATGTGATGACCTAGTATTAGCTTGACCACTTCATCAGAAACTAGACTCAGCATAGATACATGTACAGCCCCTAGAGCTATGGTAGGGCAGCTCTTTACACATGTACATGTTGCCTCCTGAACTGTATTTCTCTGAGCTGAGGTCAATCTTTGGAAGAGTGACCGAAGCAGGCTTCCATACTTTAGTGCGTATTAATCTGATATCTTGAAGGAAAACAATTAACAGAGTATTATTTAATACAGGAAAGGGGTCAAATACATGCTAATTGACTATATATAGGCCTACAAAGCCTGTCAGTCACTGAAGGATAACTATTCTGGTCTGAGAAAGAATAAACAATTTGGAACTATTTTCATACGTGTACTTTGGACAACCCTAAACTCAGAAATTTTCTAGATCTGATAATAAAGGTGAGACAACTCACCTTTCTAAAAATACCACGGCAATAAGGGAAAGTCTGATTTGACGCTAGTAATACAGTGCAAATTTAAAGCAGCCGTCGAATAAATATTTAAGACCATCTTGTTTCTTGCAGGAGAGAAGCATTCAAAAGTTCATCTTCGACATGAAAGGAAAGAGCGGAACATGTATATTAAAACGTTTCTATAGAAATTTGATTAAATGAGTTGGGAAATGTTGGACAGTCTAACAGTTGGACTGCATGATTGGCGTAGGAGATCATTACAACAAAGTTATTCTCATAATATTTTATCTGAAAACTTGTATCCTCTTACATCTATACATTTGCTTCAGGCACCCACACTAGTACAGGCCTGTTTATTGTCAGCAACTAATAGGTGCTGCCATTTATCCAATAAATTATAATTGGTGCTCACATGACCTACCTCAGCGTTTTCGAGGTGGAAGCCTCCATCGCATGTGGAATGAGCGACAGCGGTCAAGTTTGCGGACAATGTTCTCCGAATGTGCATTAGAAGAAATAAAACTACACAGGTAACAAGAATACCAGATAGACAAGGATTCATCAAGCATGCTGTTAGGTCCATTTCTTTAATAAACTAACGATACAGACCATATACTTTGTAGCAAGTGTCCACCAATGTGGACATTTTGAACATATTCTCTATCTTCTACACTACATATGTACATTCTGGTCATTTTATTGTTTTATTAGTGAATATATTCTGGTAAGAGGCTGTTATGATGCTGCTAGGAGTACTTCGGAACTTACATTGGTCCTGTACGCGTTTTATTCATTTCTACTTTATCAGGATCATCTGACATTTATCATGCCTCAATGTCCACAAATGTAGACAAACTTTAAGGCTACCAAACAGAGGAGCGTTCAAATGTTTCATGATGATTTTCGTTAAATCTAACTCCAAAACTAAGCACACGAGAAAAATGGTCATTTGAAAAATGTTGTGCCAGTTTAGTCCCGGTGTGGAGGCTAAGAATGTGCGGTGGTTAAGGGTGTCCAGCTAGGACATTTTTCGCCACATTGGAGACAAGTGTCTCTCCTTGGTTGCAATAGAAAAGGATATGAAAAGGGACACTAATCACCAGGACATCTTTATCCATCCCACCGGGACTCAAGAGGATATACTGAGTTGTGTTGACATTTGGTTTTCTATCATCCGAAGGCTCAACGTTGAATTAAGAAATAAAGACGGAGGAAGAGGTTTCAAATTTTCCAGATAAACAGTAGTTGGCACGAGTCCAATTCTTCATACACTTTCTTTATTCAGACCAGCACACTAAAATGTAACGTTTTTATGTCACGATCATGATTCGCTTGGTGATGAGATATAAGTACACGATTAATTTTACATCTTTATTGCAATTCCGCACAAATTGCCGAAGACAAACTGGACTGCCATTATTACCATTATTTGGAAAACATTTGACAGGTTAATAAAAGGAAAACCTTATTATCAATCAAGTTGCTTGACGATCAGTCGAAACAGCTAAATCATGAAACTTCATTCATGGATGTCCGACAAATTTCAGCCGTGTTGTCCGTCATTCATTATTCAGCCGTCGTCCATTAAAGAATATCCGCGCGCATAATCCAAAATAAACAACATACACAACGATTGTTTTCACATTCTGTTTTCATAACTTCGATCAACTAATAATCGATGGTAGCATATGTCCGTAACTTTCAATACTAATGACCTTGCGTGAAATTTCCAGATGACAAATATGACGTTCTATCCATTATAGGATTTAAGAATCTTACATGCGGACCAAAAGGATATCATCAAATCGTAGCCGGGGAAGACATCGACACCGACATTTTCGTGGCTTTAAAATATTGGTATGGTGAAGTAGGGACGTTTTCAGTGGGCAGTTGAAAACACCGATGAGAAATATTCCTGTGATAGTACTCTTTAAAAACCAATGTGGATCAGCGATACACAGCGCTAGCACTGTGGTTAAAATGCATATCTACATGAAATTGTGTACCAGTGATTCACATACTGCTTATGTAGTATACACAAAATGCGTACCAATTGTACACAATTTAAAGTAGATTTGCACAATTTTACAAAATAGTTTTTAGAGATTATGTAATCAGTCAAAAGTTCCAAACAGTATTAAATCTTTGGCAAGTTCCGAATTAAACTCATCAACCATCTATTCTCTCACAAAATATGAGACATCTTGCAATATCCTACACTTATATATCAAGTCGAATTGACAGTTATTCTCTAACTCATTCATGTCGGCATTGTGGAAAGTTACCAATGCACAGATAGTCGACGAACCCTGTGGCGTGAATTATTATCCACATTATACCTGGTGAAAGCAAGTATTCCTTCAAAGATCGATACATCCCTGCTTTATTCGTTCTTTTTGGGCCTGCTGGTGTTGTTGCGATGGGTTAGGGGCACAGGTTCTAATACAAGCCTTCCGATGTTCTACATTCTCATTTGTAAGGTTTCAGCTTACAACATGTAGTGTCTTGTATTTTATAGTACAAAAGTAATGTATAAAATATGTCTTCATAACAATTTTCAATCAGTCAAGCGTTATAGACAGTAATTCTCATTGGCAAAGTTGTGATAGAACTAATCCAGCATCTGTGCTTCAACAGAACTCACACAATACAACCTTCTACATCTTACAATAACCCAAATTTATGATTTGTCGAATTGATCGTTATTGCGCCATTCTTCCTTGTATGCCTTCTGAAGAGTTGCAGATATACAGAACGATGATGGACCTTGTACGATAGATTATTATCTAGAATTGAAAGGGCGAAACAATTCGATAAATGCCTTTTTCCTTTCCACTACCTGACGGTAGATGTTATTACGAAGGGTTAGCTTTACATAATTTGTTATGTGACCTGTTACTAACTCATTGTTCTATGGCAAGTGCCCAATTTTAACCCTATCTGGCCTGGGCGATTCGGGGTGTATCGCAGCCTAGGGGGGGGGAGGCGGAAAGTGCCCCCTATATATCTTCTCTACCACTAAGGCTAGAGCGCTGAAACTTACCGCACAGTATCTTTGGTTCAAGCTCTACCGGGAAATGTAAAAAAATCCAAGATGGCCGCCATGATGACGTCACAGTGACATCTTCTCAGAAGCCATTTTTCGGCCTTTTTGGGGTCGATTTTTCGAAATTTTCATTTTTCCGATTTTTCTCTAGAAAAAACTTAAATAAAATGTAGAATAATTAGTTTTGCATGAATAAAATACTTTCAATGCCTTTTAGGCAAGGAAAATGTGAAGAAATGGAGCGAGAAGATTGAAAAACACGGCTTTCGCGGATACCACATGGCCGCCATTTTGAATTTACCCATGATCCTCTATCCAGGGGTATATGAAAATAGGCTTAAAATGACCCCAATAAGATAAGCTTACAAGTCACCGAGTTTCAGCCTCCTCGGTTTTGTCGTTTTCGAGCAGCAGAGAAAAGTTCGCTAGTGGGGAACTTTCCGCTCCCCCCCCCCCCCCAGGCCAGGTAGGGTTAATATCAGCAGGATGAAGAAGGGTTTCGCTCGTAAAACATAATGTCTCGTATATGTCTGCAATACAATATTACCTGTCCTTGTATGACATTAACCTGAAGTCAAAATGACCGTGACCGTGAACTAATCATGAGTGTGGATCCGAGGAATGGTGATTGAGCCAATGTCAAGCACCAAATATAAATAAAAACTTCATTTCCAGCAAAGGGGATGCATTCAGAAGTAGATCTTCGAAATTGAAGAAATGGGTTACATTAATCGTGGCACACGTTCGGAAATGATAAATGTTCGATAGAGCGACAATTAAATGACAAATGATTCTCTTGAGGAATGTGTGACCATCCAATAGGTAAATGGCAAGCTGGAGCGTCCTACACAGGCAAACTTTCTTTGCTCACTACCGTTCAGTTCTGTACCACTCAGTATCGTTCATATTGGTAACCTCTAGGTAACCTGCTCGTACTGCACGAGTATTTTAAGCATGGTACTGTGAATTCCTGACTGTAAAGTACTGTGCATTTACCATTCAATCAACATGTGATGACATGCGGTTCTGACACGAAGGCTACTTAGTCGTTATTGATTGATCAACAACAGGTTATACCATAAATGAAAGATGTGGTAACTAATAGTACTGTTAATTTTACTGATTGGTGACCAACTCGATACCTGAACAGTACTGTAAGGGGACGTTTCCTTCAAGTATGGTGTAGTCAGCCAAAGGTACTTGTAGAAAAGCAGCAATGGGTTCAGTAAGAGACCACTAAGTAGTAATAAATTTACTGAGGTGTTTCTGAATGGTTACCAGTAACCGAGTGAGGAAAATCATGTCAGTTATTTGTGTAGTAACCTCTTGGAAACTGTTTGGTAAATGCTTAGTAGCCAGACAGTAACAAATGGATAGGGTCTAGTGGCCCGAAGAAAGAGAGAGAGAGAGAGAGAGAGAGAGAGAGAGAGAGAGAGAGAGAATTCAGCAATATTTCAGCTATATAGCCACGAGCAAACAAAATGTCAAGTATTCAAGTTAATAACTTAGTAATCCAACACACTAAAACATACACACATTAAAACTTATGCAGTAACCCGATTTCTCTCAAATAACCTAAGCCTTCCATCACCCGACTAAAAAGATCTTCTAAAGTAGCTGCTCGATAAAAAGAATCTCTTACAATCTTAAAATCTATACAGTCGAGTGGCCTGGGTGACAAATCAGTACCTGATTGGTTACTGGTTCTTTACTGATCAGATGAAAATCCATCATGAACGGTACTGCCAGGTGATCTTCCCTGTAAGTACTATTAAACCTGTCGACCTGTGGGCCATTCTGCTCCCCTACCAAACTGTCTGACCTATCTTCGGAACGACAAAAAATTGAGAGCTGACACGCCGTGTTTTTTTTAATTTATCATATTGTGGTCATTTTGAGCTTATTTGCATAATCCCCGAGCATAGGATCATGGGTAAATTAAAGATGGCGTGACGTGGAATACCAGGAAAGAGATGTCTTTGTCATTTTTCTTCAAATTTATGGTTTTTCGTGAAGAAAATTGGGGAAAAAACTATTATATTTCATATCAGATTGATATTTCAAATTTATCATGCAGTTTTTGCGATGAAAATACATAAATAAAAAATTGGATGGCGTGAAATTTCAAAATAGCATGTGGAATCATTTGAAAGCTCAATGGTGTTTAATGAAGTGGATTTAGGAATAAAACTTTCCATCCAATAAAGTATTCGAGAAGCTAACTTGTGGAAACATACAGAAAAACTCAAATCGCTGCTGCGGAAGGCGTCGACATATATATACCTGTTTCACTGTTCGGAAATATCATAACGAGATTTCGATCATTAACACGGAAATTCGGTGTGCACGACGGCTGAGTTATTAATGTCGAATCTGATAGCCATACTGATATATTAAGTACGTTTGTCACTGAAATGGTTCATTGGACAGTTTAAACACCGACCAACTATTGAGACGCTTACAAATTATCTCACTGTATGTGATAGTTTTCAATGAATCAAGAGTTCTAAAATGTTTGAGATTAAACTAATCAATCATGTTAATAATTTGTTACTCAAATTATGTACACAGTAGATTCTATTATCCAATTCTTGCTTGTTTTCCATGGGGGCAGTTCTAAATGTACAGAAAGTCGATGAGTTTTGTTCCGCAGATTATCCACAATACAAAGGGTGAAATCCAATGCCCCAATTGCTGAGATCGATATATGCCTTCTTCAGTCGTGCTATCGCGCATTAGAATCCTGTTGTGATGGGTTGGGGTTAAAGGTTTCGTCGAGTAGACCGTTTACTCATTGTCCACTTCTGTGTTGTCTCGTTTTAAGCATCACCATGATCGAGATAACTTCCAGTACACAAATTAATCTATCTCATATATTTCTGCAGACCTTTCGTAAGATACTATAGGTATGTAGCCTGAAAAACATTCAACCAAACATAGGTGGCATCAGTTTATTATTACATTCATAAATGCAGGAATGGAGAAATCCTGCTTCAATAGCTACAATGCGATAAAGGCAAACCACACAACATCGATACTAATATATTTAGCTGACTTTTATAACGAGAATTTTACGGGCGAATAGATTTGTTCTAAGGCTATGCATATTCTTAAAATCCATATGTTTGACTCAGGATCAGTTCCAAACATATACATCAAGATGCTTTCTTCGTGGGTGTCGGTTGTTTGAAACATGGGACACAAGATACCAGAACGGTGCCAGAGTACCATTTTGTTCGTGATAGATTTCAGTCAGTCAAAAACCTCTAAACAGTATCCCATGCGTGGCAAGTTTCCGAGTTACGCTAATCAATCATCTATACCCCTAAAATATGTACACGATATAGTCTGTGACAGCGGTATCTCACACTTATACTACATCATGCCGGATTGACAGTTATTCTCTATTACTCGCTTGTCGATCTTGGGAGAATGTTGTAACTATTATGACCTGTGTTCAGTATATAATCCCCTATAGAAAGTTTGAACAATCACTATACAGATATGTGACATCTTCTATCGTGCTATCGGGCATTAAGATGGTGTTTCGATGGGTTAAGGTATCCGATTTTGCAGAGTTTCCTGTTAGTTTTTGTCCATTTCTACACCAACTCCCTCATTTTCAACATCAAGATCAAGAGAAGCCAGCCGACGTAATTTACTGCCTCATGTTTCCAGAGAAAAGTATTAAACTTTCATGGGATGAGATTACTTTGTAGCCATAATGACTTTGACCGATTCAGTAGAATTGGTTTCACGTCAGAGGAGAATCGATAAACGCAGGCGTTATATAAGACATTCAATAGGTCTCCGTTATCCTGAATAAAGATCGCTTCAATCATCGGAATACACCTTAGCCCCAATATCAAACGACCTTCAATCCCGATGTGGAGGCTAAGATGGGCCGGTGGCTAAAAGTGCCCCGCATTTATCTTCTTACCCAACTAAGACATTTTGGATAGTCGTACTTCCTTAGTTAAAAGAATATCAGAATGGACACTAATCCACAGAACACCGGTTTACGCGGAACATTTAGCCCCATAGATCCAGCATCTTGGATTGTATATGGCACCAGTACAAATTCAAGCGCGTGATTGCATGGCTGTCTCATGACGTGAAATGATATTCGTTAAATACCAAAAAATTATCTCTAGTGAACTGATATAAATTCAAGTGATCTATTGGATTATTTCACTTAAATCTCCTCAAATATAAAAAAAAAGAATGACTTATTTGATCAAAGTCGAATCTTTAAAGTGCCTACTTGAATCTAGTCGTTTCATCTCCTAACTGAAATAAATGGATTCCATTGCATTAGATATCGCCTCACCATTCTTTTGGTGATGTTTAGTCTTGCATGAAATTGACCAAAATCTAAAAGGCAATATATATTGAGAAAATAAACCTTATTTATTGCACAAAATGCGGGTGAGCAGAGTTCTAAGTTTAGCTCGTGTTCTTCTCACTGTCCAATTTATCAGGGATCTCAAAGAGCCGCACTGATATCAGGCGCATATAATAGAAGATGGATGGGGGAGCGCGCAACCTGATGTGATTAGCCTTACCGGGGAACCGGGACCAGTTACGTAATTGCTCAAACAACCCCCGTAAACACGTTTGTTCAAAGTATGCAACCTCGCTTGATAGGGAGTGATGACAATTGATTAATGAAGGAAAAAGGGCAGCGTATGAAATAAACAGACACTTGAGAGATGGCGATGACCAGGCCACGCTCTGTTGCCAGTGATTGTCCGCTCTTCTCCTCTGGCACATGGAGTGATAAACCACACTCTTAACATGTATACTGTACAATAGGTACGCAATAATGTCTTCTTTTTTCTACACAAACATGTGTGTACATGATTTATGCGTGAATGTGAACATGATACGAATTATATTCCGTTACGACTGTATTTTATCAGCTCTGAGACTAAACTGTTAGGATATATAACATATGTAGCGTTCTTATCATTTATGAACCTACAGTCACATGATGGTTGTATTGTATCTTCTGTTGAATTGAGATGGATGAAGGACCGTTTTGCTTTCATCGTTATTTAAGGTAGAGAGCTCGTGATTTTGGACTTCGGCGGTCATTTTCTGTCTTTAACTGTTCCAAGCCTGTCTTCCAGCCTAGAATTTTGCGCAATTGCTGGATATATGACAAGACTTAAATAGTTCATTCAGTTGAACTTTCCAAAAAGAGTATTTTCTGGCAAATACATTGATTCTGCGGGACTTGATGTTGGTGAATGAGTGTATTGTGCATTCAGAAAATTGACAAAAATAATTATTAAAATATTTGAGTTGCCAACTAACTCAGAATTCCATATTCTTTCCATTATTGAGGCGGAAATTCTTTGGAGGAGAACATAAAAAACATAAACATATGCTGAAAACATAATGTCAGATCAAACGCCAAAACTTAAATGTGAGTCCAAGGAAGGAATTGAAAATTACGGGTGGTGTCCAAGTATACTCAGAATCAATGGCATATGTATGCCCTGTTTATCATGTTCATTGTCTAGCAATATTGTTATGACTATAATAAATCAAGGACGTTTTTCACTAAATGATGCAATAACAAAAAATGTGGGATGCCCGCGGGACCGAATGGTTTAAATCGCGGGCATATAGTGCTGGTGATTAGGTGTCTTATTGCTGGGGTCGCTGGTTCGAATCACGACCAGGACCAATTTTCAGCACTAGGGTCTGTGCTATATTAAGATAATGTAATCCCCAAATAACGAAAATCCTGTTACGATCACATTCTAAATGACAAAAAATCGTTATCTTTATAATTATTACCATTTGTTTGAAAGTGTGTATTTAAGGTGAATACCGACACCTCAGACGCAGGTCGTAATATACTTCAAATAGGGAAAGATACGCGCAAAAATAATCAAATCTTTGGTATTTTGAAAGTATATGTTCGTTGTTAAACAAATATATTAAATTTTATTTGAATATGACCAAATTGGTTGTCATGGCAGCCGTCTCAGTTTAATAGAAATAATATGAGAATAGATGGGAAAGTGTCAGTAAATCTAGTTTGTGTTCATTAGACAGAAAATCACATCGGTGACCATCATTAATATTTAATTTATCTTCAGATGATGTGTCATTTGAATGTTAGATTAGAAATCTAAGGTCGGTTTGATCTAAAAATCCAATTTTATGGTTATTTTTCTGCGTTTCCGTATAATTTCTGTGTTAATCCGAGACAAGGATGCCCGTGTAATACATAGCATAAGCTGATATGGTGAGCCTCATTTTTGTCTGCTGTGAAGGATAAAAAAGTTCCAATAAACATCTCCTGAAAAGAGAGGTCTCCCTCTTCAACTTAACTGACGAATAGGCATGATGAGGTTATAAATACAAGCGTCTAGTCCGTCATTCAATATTCAGCCGTCGTCCATTGAAGAATTTTCAGCGCCCATAATCCAAAGTCCTAATTCATATAACGGCATTACCACGAAAAAAAGCAATCATAGTATATATAAACGTAGACTACTTTCCGG
>JAVTVY010016264.1:0-69424 GCA_036873755.1 Hanleya hanleyi
CCCAAAACGTCCACCCAGTATGGACCTATACACCCATAGCCATGCCGTATAGGCCTATGGGCCTACCCAGGCCTCGGTGACTTTTTCCCAAAATTTCACCGTTTCGCTCCGGGACCCTTCCCATCGTGTTCTAAATGACGAGACGTGAAAAACACATCCAAGCAACCCATATCACAATGAACGTGTGTGAATTTCCCAGATTGGATCTATACCCCCCACGGCCAGCCTATGGGCCTATATACAGACCTCGGTGACTTTTCCCAAAAATTTCACCGCTTCGCTCCGGGACCCCTCCCATCGTGTTTTTCTCGGTGAGACGAGAAAAACGAGAGCCCACAACCCATAATAAAGCCCACGAAAAAAAAGAAAAAAAAAGCCATCCCCATACCCCATAGAGGCATTTTCCCTTATATTGTATGATACAGACCCCTATTGTAGAGGTAAAGTCCGTGTTCCGCTTTTTATAGTTTCGGAAAAAAATCCTAATTTGACATGCACCCACCCCATTGACTTGATAGGCAGGTCCGAATAAGCTCGGGGACCGATATTAGCCCTTTTGGCTAGAGGTGATAGGGGTTTTCCCCTATTTTAGGGGTAAAGTTCGTATTTCGCTTTTTATATTTTCGGGAAAAAATCCTAATTTTACATGCACCCACCCCATTGACTTGATAGGCAGATCCGAATAAGCCCGGGGACCGATATTAGCCCTTTTGGCTAGGGTTAATAGGTGTTTTCCCCTGTTTTAAGAGTAAAGTCCGTGTTCCGCTTTTTATAGTTTCGGCAAAAAATCCTAATTTTACATGCACCCACCCATGACTGGATGCCCCTTCACGAATGCTTCACTTTGATACTTCACTCGACCCAATCGGACCATGCAGCGTATTTCAAGTCTAGGGACTACATTTTCTTCGCGGAAGCTTTTTCCCGCGACCGCATCACCGCCAGACCGCATCACCGCGGAAGAATACATGCCCATGACCGCCACGTGACCGCCACCTGCCGCCACAGAGGTCAAAGGCGCGCATGAGCGCTTCCTATACTTTAACCTGGGTTCCACCTCAAATTTTACCCGGGGAACAATTAATGAGGTCAATGAGGCTGTAAATCCTTGCTACATACTACTGACCACCTGATCCTTTTATCTCATGTCTCCCTATAAATACGAGTGGGCTTTGTGGTGACATTGCTTACCCTGCTGGGCATTTTTTATACGGGATGTGTTTTACGACATGGTGTACCTTTAAAGGGGGCACGTCCAATTAATCGAGGTACTTTCTCGATGCCTTCGAGATGGATCGAGACATTTCTCGGCTGAAACCGGGAGGGCAGATCCGGGACCCCTGACTACATCTCCCGGTTTGCTCCTGGTTCTATCTCGACCGAAACGTCCCGATTTTCGAGATGGTTACGAAATTGATCGGTAATCTCGAAGGGGGTCCCGGTATCAACATGTTAATTTGGGTTAATTGGCATATATCTTAACTTCTCAGGCGATAAGAGTGTTACGCTGGTAAAATATTATTGGGGCGCTCGTTTAGAATGTTTTCAGTGCTATTCATCGTTTAATCGGTATGTCTATGTTCCTGATGTTTCGTGAATCCAACTGAACGAAACTTTTATTTATCTATATATAAATTATGATAATTTAGTGAACTTCACTCACATCGATCATTGATTGTCTACCTGACTAGGATCCGTCGCGGCATAAATGACACACCAACTGGATATGATCTGAATAATAACGGTATTCCGTGCCTTCGTCGGTTTGCAAATACAAAGGTTTGCGCCCGGTCTTGAAGATGTCTTTGAACGCCGCTATGAGATTCGCCCCCGTTTTCGTTCGGATGGGTACCACCCACGCATACTCCGATAGGATATCGATGGACGTCAAGATATACCGATTCCCATCGTTGTGTTTGGCAAAGGCGCTCATATCGACCAAATCCGCTTGCCACTGGGCATCTATTCCTCCCACGATGACCCGATTCCGTAGAAAATGGCGACGGACAGATCGATGTAAGGCATAGGTGTCTTGTTTTCTTAACCAATCTCGGACTTAGGCACGTTGTATCCCCTGGGATTTGGCCGCTCGATAGAGAGCCGACAATGCGCTATAGGCCGCCGGACTGTCGGGACTATAGTATAAGTTATCGAACACCTTCTCCCAGCGCTTCATGGTGACAAATGATGATGGACCCTGGCCCTATCGTTTATTTATAACGGGTATATCTTGGGCCGGAGTTTCTTTCTGATTTTCTTCGTTGGCTTCCACAGTGTCCATGGTAAATGACCAGTCCAACTCGTCTGATGACCGCTTGATAAGCACTTGATCCACATCTACCACGGCATCTTCCAATGCAGACCATAGGTCAGGGTGAAGGGTAAAATGCACTGTACCCCCATCTAGCCGAGCCAATTGAGCAAAGAAAAGGCTGCGTCGGATGTACACATCGTGACACAAGTGGATGAGGTCGCCGTCCAGTTCACCAGACAACACCCGTTTGAATTTGGTCCAGCCCTTCCGGGACAGACGAATGTGGGCCGGACACGGTTGTGTAGGGTCCGCATCACAGATGTCTCCCACCTCCTCCATGATATCGACCTTATCCGCATAAACGTGCAGGAAAACCTCGGGGTCAAGCTGAGATACGCCCGTATTATATGCTCCGTCATGGTCAGTACGTGAATGGTACCAGATTTGACTGTCTCTCGTATTTATAGGGAGAACCCCGTGAGATCAAAGGATCGGGTGGTCATGCCACTGGGCTGACTGAGTCTAGCCGGGTAATCAATGGCATCGTCGTCTGGTTCATGGCTAGACATTTGTTCATTGGGTTCTGCCGCCGCTTCTCTCAGGGCACGAGCCCACTCCAACTCGTCTGATGACCGATCGTCCGGTGTAAACAACTGGTCCACGATAGGCACCACTTTCTCGAAGGCTGTCCACAGATCGGGGTCTAGGGTGAAGCCTCGCGTAGGGTCTTGGTAGCGGCCCAGGCGTGGGAAGAAGGGCCCACGGTATACGTAGATGGCATTGTCTATGTGGATGAGATGGCCGTCGAGCTCGCCGCTCAACACCCGTTTAAATTTGGTCCAGCCGTCACGGTGTAGCGTAACCGTATTCGATACGGTCTCAGCGGGCGACCAGCAAACATCTCCACGGTCTGCCACGAGGATGACTTCATCTTCATAGACGTGTAACCCCACCCGGGGTGTAAGGGGAAGGATGGCTCGTAGGACTGGTGACATGCTTGATCCAATGACGAACGGTGAATGACACACACTCTGTCTGACCCTCGTATTTATGGTGAGGTTCCACTGTCAATGCCACAGCGCCAGGGTCAATAGGGCACAGACTATTGTGAGGCCAACCAGCCGTCGCTGGTTCCGGCGTGAGCGCTCGTGGTCCATAGCCCGAGCATCAAGGATGGCTGTCATAGTCCAGTAGCGGTGAGTGATGGCACACCTCTCCATCGAGTGCACTCTGTCGAGGACCGCTTCTGTGAACTCGTTCAGGATCTGGCGTCGCCCCTCGTTGTCGTCGCCATCTGCAAACATGGACCGGACCATTGCTCGGTAACCCGTGAGTGAATTAACCACGGTGGCATGCTGTAAAATGCGAGTCGCATAGGGACGGGTGTCCGTCATGGCTCTGCAACCGTAGGAATGAAGGTGTGGGATCCAGAGAGACGTGTTTTATAGACCATGTCACACATGCGCGCCTAGACGTAGCTCTACGGGTGTAGTCCGTGATACGTACTATTCTGATGGGTTAGTCCAAATATCGATGCCGCAACATTGTCGCCGAACCTTGCCGAAAGGGAGACCTTGGACCTTTTGATCTGGATGTGACCTTTGACCTTTTGACCCGACATGCATCCGCGCACTGCCGGTGATGACGCCCGCGCGCTGCGGCATCAGATCAATCCCTCGCGCGCGCGCACTGCGGCCAGGGCGGGCCAGGCCGAGCCGGGAAAAACCCCGTAGGTTGAACATTGGAACTCTTCTGGGTTTGGAGGTGAAACCCGGAAGTGACGTCACAACCCACGTGACCTGCGCAACAGAATGGAACCGACACCCTAGCCTAGCCCCCTCATCTAGGCTTCACATGGATACCTCACTCGATCCCAGCGGCCCACTAGTGACCCACATAGACCCCAAAACGTATATTTCCATACCCCTTTGTCCACTGCGCATGCGCAGAGTGACGATATTTCAACCCCGCACTCACCCCATCAGATGCCCCCTCACATAGGCTTCACATGGATACCTCACTCGATCCAATCGGCCCACTAGGGCTCCCCTAGACCCCAAAACGTTCCTTCAAATGCACTTTTCCCACAATTCCCTGTCTGCGCATGCGCAGAATGTCGAAAACGATCGACACACTAGTCCAGGCGGATGCCCCCTCACGTATCCTTCGCAACGATACCTCACTTGACCCCATCGGCCCACTAGGGACTCACCTAGACCCCAAAACGTCTATTTCCATACCCTTTTCCCACAATTCCCTGTCTGCGCATGTGCAGAATGTTGAACACGAACGACACACTAGTCCAGGCGGATGTCCCCTCACGTATCCTTCACATTGATACCTCATACGACTCCATCGGACCACTAAGTGGCCCATCCAGACTTCAAAACGTCTATTTCCATACCCTTTTCCCACAATTCCCTGTCTGCGCATGCGTACAATGGTGACAACACCCGAGCCACTAGTTCAGTCAGATGCCCCCTCACCTAGGCTTCACATGGATACCTCATACGACTCCATCGGCCCATTAGGCGCTCCCCTAGATGCCAAAACGTGTATTTTCATACCCTTTTCCCACAATTTCCTGTCCGCGCATGCGCAGAATGGTAACAACACCCGAACCACTAGTGCAGTCGGATGCCCCCTCACATAGGCTTCACATGGATACTTCATACAACTCCTTCGGCCCATTCGGGGCTCCCCTAGATCCCAAAATGTCTATTTCGATACCCTTTGTCTACTGCGCATGCGCAGAATGACGTCAGTTCCACGTCACACCCAGTCCATCAGATGCTCCCTCACATAGGTTTCACAATAATACCTCACTCGACTCAATCGGACCAATAGTGGCTCCCCTAGATCCCAAAACGTCTATTTCCATACCCTTTGTCCACCGCGCATGCGCAGAATGACATATTTCAACCCCGCACCCAGCCCATCAGATGCCCCTTCACGAATGCCTCATATTGATACCTCACTCAACTCCATCCGACCATTAGTGGCTGCCCTAGACCCCAAAACGTCTAGCAGGATCCATACCGGGTCCAGTTTTCGACACTAGATGGCCACATCCCGACAAAATGGCCAGTTTTCGACACCGGACGTGCCGCCATCTTGAACGTACGTGCCGCAATCTTGAACCAGAAGGCAGACGCCGCCATCTTGGATATGTCCCATAATGCACCGGGTCAAAATACTCGCTTCTGATTGGCTGAGGGCAGCGCGCCACTCAACCGGAAGTGACGTCATTACATCCGGGTGAAATGTAACCGAACCCGTCCCCTGTATACTACTCTTATCCCGTATCCATTATCATTATCAAGTTTATCGGTTCTCAAGAGTCTTTTTTTCTGTTCGTCTGTTTTCTCTCTCTCCTAGAAGTTCGTCTTTGAAATCTATCAATTGTGTATTCTATTTATGTACTTCTGCACGTGGGAGACGCGATAATAAGCTTGTCTTAACGCGCTCCCAATTCACTTGCTTGAATAAATACTGTTTAAACCAAAGAGACTCGAGTTATGTGAATTTTTTAATTGTGAATTACGCAATTATCACCTGTTTTTCATCTAGCAGGATGGTCTTCACTTTTAACCAATCATGAGCCAGATCATGCTTATATGCTGATACCTCTGTGAGTAACTTTTGCACACGGCCACTTAAGAAGTATTAGTTCCGTTATACCTATAGCTGGTGCCCTGCTACCCTCCTATTTGGCGAAGTGGTGGCGATGGATCTCAACGAGTTTAGTTCGATAGTGTATTTTTTTTATTTTCTCTCGTTAGTTTTAATGCTGACACTGCGAGATCAATCAATGAATATATCCACAACGCGAGAAGGCGAGTGGTCTCATTGGATTTTCATTGACTACCTGAAACAGAAACTGTTAAACTGATAATATTTATTATTCTAATCTGTTGCGCCGGGTATACTAAATACGTTATTAAATGTATGATTTGGAATTGAGTCGTCTTGGGCAGAGAGAGGGGATCGCAGGCTCGTCATCTACCTTGCGCCCAGGACTCATCAAGCAGAACTGACTAATCCAACAATCCATGCATTGTCAAGTAGAGAGATACGTACTCAGGCAGAAGATTCCCTGTACACTGGTGTTGTTTAAGACGCGCTTTTCCTCAAAGCCTTCATCAAATATGCAGACGCAATAGCTTGGTTGTTCATTATCTTTGCAGATTGTTCCAGGCCCACAGTATCCTTCTTCGCATTCACCTAAAAATCCGCAAAAGTCGATTATAACAACAATACAATTATAGATTATCGAGCAAAGTATTATCTCAATAACATAAGGGTAATCTTTGGATAACAACTTCTTTATTGCTGTGGAGCTGACGTTTCGTTTGACAGCAGATAAATTGGGAAAACATTCACAAACTGTTTATCCACCAGACTGACAAAACAAATAGAAATTTACAGGAATCCATTCACATCAAAAGACATAAGCCCGCAATCAATCGAGACAGTGGACAGTTTATACCGAGTGCCTATGACAGCCTTATCAGCTTAGATAGAGATTACCACCGCGACCGTTAATCTTTTCTCTTATCATTTATAGACTTCGAACATGCTATGCTATTTATCTATGTGTTTTTGATTGAAATGGTAGTTTAAGGGCCGCTTTCCATTCGGATTTCGCGGCCCATCAACTGTTTTATTTGAATTTCGCGGTACATTTCTTTTTGAATATCTTTTCCAGCGCTAGATATATAAATAAATAATAAATAACAATGAGATATTAGTAGGAGATATAAATAGAAGTAAATAAGAATCGATATGTACAAGTTCGTAAGTCTCTTTATGGTTTTTGGTTAAGTTATACTGGTAAATATGAGTTCCCTGTAATCGCGTGGATGATTCCTTTGTCTTGGTACCCCTTTGTACGCACAAAGCCGTCCAGAAAAAACTGGGAGAACCATGGGCGTCTTCAGGATTTTTCGAATCGATTTCCCTAACGACGGCCTTGGGAAACAGGGTGGGTTCTTCCAAAAATCTGTGCCTGTAACAATTGCCTGGGGTGTGTATTGGGGCACAGGACGGCAGGTCTACGTCCTATATTGCGTGAAAGTCAAAGGATCATATTCTGTCTTAAGGCGTCAGTTCGGTGTCATCTATGGGGTAGCGTGTCGGTGTGGTTTAGGATTTGGTGTTCTGGTTCTGGAGACTCCATGTGTTTATCCCTTATCAACCCCACACATTTTAGTGCTACATTTTGTCACCTTTAACTATGCAGCTACTTAGATTTAATCTGCAGCCATCCATTGTCTTTACCCGGATCAGAGGATTAGTAGATTACAATAGACTTACTCACTGTTTAGATTATTCTGTAATATACCTGACATGATTCGCTCATGAAGCATCTATTGTGCTATGTTTGTTTTGTGACCTTTTGTGCTTGTTATTCATTTGTACAAATACCCTCATCAGTACCTTGTAGTTCATTTCCAACAATGTAGAAGAAACAATAGAACATGTCCTACTTGAATGCCCAAAACATTACCAACAACATGAGGCACTTAAAAATGAAATAAAAAACAATCAACACCCTCTTAATATTACCAGCGATATTAAACGCTAAACCCCCAACAGAAACCAGGTATACAAGTCCTTAATAAGTTTTATCAAATATTCCAGTATATAATAGTAGGCCGGCCAAAGACACGAAATGTAACTATTGATGGCATTGTTTGTTACAAATGGGTACCCATGCTAAATTAGTTCTTTGTGTGCTAGGGTTCAAGGTGGGAGGGGATACCACCCGGATTTTGGACGTTAAAGGTCATTTCAGGGTCACTTTTGAGGTTAAATAAGGTCAAAATTGGTAAAAGTCGTTGCTAACTTAATTTCCATTGTGATGTTTGTTACCAATGGCTATCCACGCTAAATTGATTTTATGTTCTGTATGGTTTTAGCACAGGTAGGGCTAGCTCGTTAATTATTGGAATTGAGGTCATTTTAGGGTCACTTTACGGGATAAATGAGGTCAAAAATGCTGTTCTATTTCATTGCAGTATGGTTCAAGTTAGGTTGGATACCAAGACAACTTTGACAATTTGAGGTCATTATCAGGTCATTTCGAGGTCAAATAACATCCAATATGACCAAAAGATGGGTCTTTTGTGTGAAATTCCTTGTAAAGAAATGGGTATCAAATCTGAAGTAATTCTACGGGGTGAATTTTTAGATATTATTGTAGGGTAATTCAGTATTTTTTGTTTGCGAGTTTTGGTAACATCCATTTTCTTATAGACTGGACCTTCCCGGTCAATATATTTGTTGGTCCGAAGGTTTCTTCTCGAGGTTGAAGTAGTTTGAGTTAGTCCTTTCTGGCCTGGGTGATAGAGGGTTCGGAAATTTAGTGCCCTTTTGAACATTCACGGTATCACCATGCAGAATGATTAAAAATCGAGAGCAAAGACTTTCCGTACCTTTGGAATATTATATTTGGCTAATTTTGAGCCTATTTCTGTAATTTTAGTGATTAACCATCATGCGGTAATTCAAAATGGCGCTCATGTGGGTTCATCCATAAATCGCCTTTTTTTCAGGTTATTCATATAATAGGCATTATTCTTAGTCCATTGTGCAAATTAGTTGACACAAAGGAATCTCCCATCAAGCCTAGTATCTTTCGCCTATTTTGAATCTGTTTGCTTAATTCTCAGCTTAAAATATGATGTTTTAATTCAAAATGGCGGGCAGCTGTGGTAATCTGACAATCACATTTTTCATGTTGCTCGTGTAGTTCAAGGCATTATTCTTACATCACTGCTCAAATTCAACAAACCGGGGGATCCCTCTGCATAACCGAACATTTTATTCCTATTTTGCATCTATTTACATATGCCAAACATCAAGATTTGATGGTCAAATTCAAAATGGCGGCCATATGGGGTCATCAGAAAATCACACTTTTGGCCGTTGCCCGTATAGTTCAAGGCATTGTTCTTAGCTAATTATGCAAATTTGTCAAAACCGAGGGATCTCTAAGCTTAGTCCAACATTCTGTTCTCATTTTGAATCTATTTACATATCCCAAAGATAAAGATTTGATGGTCAAATTCAAAATGGCGACCATATGAGGTCATCTGAAAATCTCACTTTTTCCTGTTGCTCGTGTAATTCAAGGCATTATTCTTATCTCAATGAGCAAATTTATCAAAACCGAAGGATTTCTATGCATAGCCTAACATCTTATGCCCATTTGGAATCTATTTTCATATGCCAAAAATCAAGATTTTATGGTCAAATTCAAAATAGCGGCCATATGGGGTCATCTGAAAATCACATTTTTTCCTGTTGCTCGTGTAGTTCACGGCATTATTCTTAGCTCATTATTCAATTATTCAAATTTGGCAAAACCGAGGGATCTCAAAGCATAGCCGAACATCCTATGCCCATTTTGAATCTATATACATATCCCACAGATTAAGATTTGATTGTCAAATTCAAATTCAAAAAGGCGTTCATATTGGGTCATATGAAAATAACACTTTTACCTGTTGCTCATTTAGTTCAAGGCATTATTCTTACATCACTGAGCAATTGTATCAAAACTGAGGGATCTTTATGCATAGTCTAATATCCTACGTCCATTTTGAATCTATTTACATATGTCTCAGATCAAGATTTGATGGTCAAATTCAAAATGGCGGCCACATGGGGCCATCTGAAAATCACACTTTTGGCCGTAGCTCGTATAGTTCAAGGCATTATCCTTAGCTCATTATGCAAATTTATCAAAACTGCGAGATTTCCAAGCATAGCCCGATAACCTATGCTCTTTTTGAATCCACTTACGTATCCCTAAGATCAAGATTTGATTATCAAATTCAACCAATGGTGGTCATATGGGGTCATCTGAAAATCATATTTTTCATGTTGCTCGTTTACTTCAAGGCACTGTTCTTCGCTAATCGTGCAAATTTATCAAAACAGAGGGATCTCTTAGCATAGCCTAACAACTTACTCCCATTCTGAATCTATTTGCATATCCGCAAGATCAAAATACGATGTTCAAATTCAATATGGCAGCTGTGTAGGGTTATCTGAATCGCCTGTTTTCCATGTTGCTCGTGTATATCAAGGCATTGTTCTTAGTTGATTGTGCAAATTTATCAAAACCGAAGGGTCCCACATCATAGCCAGATACCTTTTGCCCATCTTGAATCTATTTGCTTAGTCGTCAGATCAAAAATGTGAGTCAAATTCAAAATGGCGACCCTAAGGAGTCATCCGAAAATTATTTTTCATATTACTGCTAGAATATTTTTTTTCATTCTAGGTACAAACTTGTTTAAATTGAGCAGAATAACGCCATAGCTTATTACATTATGCCTATTTTTATTCTGTTGGCATAATCTTCAGCTGAGAATACAATTATTAAATTCAAAATGGTGACCATGTGAGTTCATCTGGGACTCATATTCTCATTTTGCTCTTATAATTCAAGGTATTGTGATTACATGGAGCTGAAAGCAGCAATTCTCAAAGCCAAGCCCCTTCACAAAACACATCGATCTGACTATTCATGGGCCTAGTTTGGCTCTATTTGTACAATCATCAGCTAGAAATTTAATCCTCGACAGACAATATAATGGTTACATAATGGTTATTATGCCTACTTTAAACCCTACATTACATACAACTAATTCCGCCTGACTACCCATTCATAACAATTGGTATTGTAGATAATTATTTATAGCCGATTTGTACCAATTTTTGACCTCATTTACCGGAAAGTCACCCTAAAATGATCTTAATTTGAATAATTAACGTGTTATCTGTGACTGTTTTAAAACTTACACTACATACTACTGATTCAATTTGGATACTCATTCGTAACAATTAGTACTGTGAATATTAATTTATAACCGATTTTCACCAATTTTTGACATCATTTGTTCCAAATATGACCCTAAAATGACCTTAATTCTAATAATTAACGTGTTATCGATGACTACATCCAGCCCTACACTACATTCAACTGATTCAACTGGAATACCCAATCGTAACAATTAGTACTGTGCAGTTAACCGATTTTCACTATTTTTTTACCTTATTTGACCCAAAATTTACCCTAAAATGACCTTAATTCTTATAATAAACGTGTTATCTATGACTACCTGACACTCTACACTGCTTACAACTAATTCAGTTAGTCATTTGTAACAAACAATGAGGTGAATGTTAATTTATAACCGATTTTTACCCATTTTTGACCTTATTTGACTCAAAGAGAGACCCAAAAATGACCTTAATGGACCAAAAACAGGGTGGTATCCCCTCCTACCTTGATCCCTACCATTCAAAGAACTAATTTAGCATGGGTACCCTTTTGTAATAAAAAATGCGATCGAGAGTTTTTAAAAGCGTTTTGGGGGTCTTTGGCCGGCCGACTATAACACTATCTCCGTGTGGGAAGCGGCCCTTAAACTACAATTGCAATCAATGCGCACTGCTTCCCAACACAGTCTGAAAAGGTCTGACACCATTCGGTCATAACCGAACTATAGAATAGCGGAGTTACCTTGATGCTGAGGGCCGACTGTTCTATATAGCTTCTCAAATACCCATGATCTTCGGTAGTTTAAGAAACAGCCAATCACTAAATAATAATATGAAACACATAAAACTACCTTTTGGATATAGCCGAACTATATGAACAACTGTTCTATAAATTCTCCAATCTGAGATCAACACATAACAAACCTTTCGGCATAACAGTGGTTGCCGGGGCAGCGGAGTTACCTTGATACTGAGGGCCGTCTGCCTCGGCCCCAGCAGAAATAAGCCATTGGCGCTAATAAAAATGACCACAACATTAGCATCAGGCAACACGAAAACAACAACAACAAAAACAAGGACAACAAAGCGAATCGAAACCACCAATCAGTACTATAAAAATGCCGAATACGTTTATTTTATTTCCTCAAGATCACTGCTTAATGCTGCAAAGAGTATATATTTGTCTGTTCTCCATCTATTCGCCCAGTTATCTATCCCCCTTCCCCGTTCCGACCAGCAAAGTACCAGTTGAGCATCATAATGTCAATACTAACATGGATGAAAACTTACGCAATTCTGCCCAGAACACGATACTGCTTGTATACTTTTATATCAGCCCTAGAACCTGACGAAGAAAGTAAAAGCTACAGAGCAGCTCATTATATCTTTCAGGTATACCATGATGAAAATTATCATTGCTGGAAGCAGTTACATTCATAGACTGAAGAGCAGTATCATTCAAAATTCCATACCGGACGCTCGGCTCGATTTTCGCACTGGCCAGGACATTCGTGTCTTTTTTGCATTGGAGGAGCCAGAGTCAGGACACTAAGAAATTCCGAAAAACTACAAAATCTCCTTTTGGAGACAAAGCCCGACCTCCTCATCCTCCGTGTTGGGGAAAACGATGCGGATTCCTTCAGAAGCCCATCTGCCATTTATCATGATATTATGGATTACGTGGATGCACTCAAAACAAAATTAAAAATGCCGAGGATTTCATCACTCAATTCGTCTTCCATCGGGTAACTCGGCATATTTCGGTCAATTCATATAACCCCAAAATTCAAAACATTAACAACCTTCTAAAAACAAATAATAAGGCCAATTTTACTGAAAGATGGAGTACATCTCAACCATTTAGGCCAGAAACTGTTCTACCGGTCTATGAAGCGGGCCCTTGGAGTAGCCGTAACCCGTCACAGACAACACCAGAACTAATCGACCTCAAGATCACCGACCACAGATCACAGACCAACGACCCACAGGGCAAAGAACCTCCAACCCCCAAGCGGACCACCCTGAGCATAGACGTAACGACTTCAGTGGAATCGCTGAATCAACACCCTGACCATGGGCAATCGACAGAAACAAGAACAGCTTTTACATTCAAACCAAATCGAACAATGCCAATGATATCCACGGGCCTGCCATGATACGCCGTTGGCGCAATGTTACAGGCACAGATTTCTAGGGTCACAAATTTCTATGATCCCTAGTGTTTTTTTTCTGGACGACGCACAGTTATGCACAGTTAATAAATCCCTTACAGCTTCATGCTTAATTATATAGACTTTAATTCCTACTCCCAACTAAAAACGTTTGTATATATCTTCTCTTCTTCACTCGTTAATCCTCGCGCACTTGTACATACTATCCGTTTATGTTACATGAATGTCAAAATATCACATGAAAACGCACGAACTCAATAGTACGATTAATGTAATATCAACAATGTGTATTGTATGACAAAAGAGATGATTACAATTTCGACATCGTAAACTATCCTTTTCTTGACAGTAATATTCCAGTGGGGCCTGCTTTTTGGCGTATACATATCACGCCTAGCAGCATTTGCTAGATCCTGTGTTAAATGTGACGATTTTAATCAACGTCACAAAACATTGTTGCAGAAACTTATAAAACAGGGCTACACCACCAAGCGCCTCCACTCAAAGTTTCTCAAATTTGGCTATGCATATCGCATGCTGGTAGCAAAATACGAGCGTTACGTTTCGTAACTTGTGTCTAATTCCGCTTAACCCAGGGCTGGGGCCGTTTGAAACCATGTACTTCAAGATCCTCATGGTACTCATATGAACAGTCACAATCAAAGCGTGACTGAGATACATCATTCTTTAGATGAAGACTTTACAACGAATATTATGGATTAAGAATACTGATCATCGATACGAATTTGATATTTTTGGAACATCATGATGTCTTGCCGGCATCATTGAAAACTGTTGATCCCTTCTCTCTTGCAGAGAACAAGCCTATGTTTATGTATACTATGATTGTCTTTTTGAATTTGGTGCTAATAATGTTATGTGGAATATGGAATAGGTCTTTGGATTATGGACGCGGATATTCTCTAATGGACGACGGCTGAATTATGAATGACGGACCAAACGCTTGTAATTTCAATATGTGAGAATAAACGCTTTGTGATGATGGGCCGCGAAATCCGTATGGGAAGCGGCCCCTAAACCACAATTTCAATCAATGCATTTGTAGTTTATTAGCTTTGAAAAAGTTGGAAGTATCTCCAACGAAAAGTCAGCTTCACAGCAATAAAGAAGTTGTTATTCATAGAATAGCCTTGTGTTATATACGCCGACATCTAAATGGCTAACCAAGATAATATATTATCTCGATATATTACAACTTACAACATATATAAGGGAAGTGAGAAGAGGTGCCGCAATACTGACAGAGCCACATGACTTCACAGTATAGTCTTCTGGTTAATCTATTCTAAAGCACAGAAAAGCTCAGCATATTTCAAAAGGGGAACGTACTGTGGAGTAGTTGTGGGACATGATTCGCCATCCAATGAACTTAAATTATGACGATTTTTTTAATAAACTGTACATTATCTCTCGACGTACCCCTAAAATACAGTGCATTCTCTCGATCTAACCCTAAAATACAGTGCATTCTCTCGACCTAACCCTAAAATACAGTGCATTCTCTCGACCTAACCCTAAAATACAGTGCATTCTCTCGACCTAACCCTAAAATACAGTGCATTCTCTCAACCTAACCCTAATATAAACTACATTCTCTCGACCTAACCCTAAAATACATTGCATTCTCTCGACCTAACCCTAAAATACAGTGCATTCTTTCGACCTAACCCTAAAATACAGTGCATTCTCTCGACCTAACCCTAAAATACAGTGCATTCTCTCGACCTAACCCTAAAATACAGTGCATTCTCTCGACCTAACCCTAAAATACAGTGCATTATCTCGACCTAACCCTAAAATACAGTGCATTCTCTCAACCTAACTCTAAAATACAGTGCGTTCCCTCGACCTAAACCAAAAATACAGTGCATTCTCTCGACCTAACCCTAAAATACAGTGAATTCTCTCGACCTACCCCTAAAATACAGTGCATTCTCTCGACCTAACCCTAAAATACAGTGCATTCTCTCGACCTAACCCTAAAATATAGTGCATTCTCTCGATCCAACCCTAAAATACAGGGCATTCTCTCGACCTAAGCCTAAAATACAGTGCATTCACTCGACCTAACCCTAAAATACAGTGCATTCTCTCGACCTAAGCCTAAAATACAGTGCATTCACTCGACCTAACCCTAAAATACAGTGCATTCTCTCGACCTAAACCTAAAATACAGTGCATTCACTCGAGTTGAAAGCCATGCTGATACTGAGGCAGGTCTGTTGGTCCCATCTTCATTACTCCAAGCCAATTTCTACGTTCCCATTTCGAACTTGCAATGATATGTCTGACCACATTCAAACTTCAAAGAACTTATAAACAGACACAAGGCGTCACTGACATCGAATCCATTTGAATTTCGTAAAGTGTAATACTGATCAGCGATACGGATTTGATATTTTTGGAACATCATGATGTCTTGCCGGCATCATTGAAAACTGTTGACCGCTTCTCTCTTGCAGGAAACAAGCCTATGTTTATGTATGCTATGATTGTCTTTTTTGAATTTCGTGCTAATACTGTTATATGGATATGGAATAGGTCTTTGGATTATGGACGTGGATATTCTCTAATGGACGACGGCTGAATTATGAATGACGGACCAGACGCTTGTAATAGATGAGCGTTATAGATTTGCTAACCTTGGGTCACCACATCCACCGTATTAGGAGGAATGACATAGCTATGGTTGGGTAGGAAGTCACGCTGGACAGAATCGACGTGTAGGGTCTAATGGGGATCGCCAGCCACACTAGGCGGCGCTAGTGCTCCAACAGGTAAAGAAGGCGCGGTATCATAAAACGAACAATTATAACGTCGTTACATTATGACGGTGCATGTGTGACGTAAAGAAAAACGACATGGGCATGCGCCATTTACCTCTTGGTACACGTAGCTACCTGGCGTCAGTTCGAGCTGGCGAACCCCATGGGTAGGTCTCTCGTTCGTAGGTGAAAATTAACCTCAGATTTCGCACAGATAGCATTCCTACTGCGGAATCAAGGGCTCAGCATGCATAGCGTCATTTCAAGTCATGTCGGATTAATAAAGTTAATGGGTGAATACGGATATCTCTCGCCTCGAGAGGTAGCACAATACTACAAGATGTAGCATTGTGTTACCTCTCGAGGCATGAACTTACATGTACAAATGTAGTTCATTTCGTACTTAAAATAATGATTTCTAGCATACTCGACCATATTCGAGAGAAAAGGTTAAGAAAACAGGCACTTCATAGGATTTATTGTCCATTTATTTAAGTTTCCAGTTGGAACCAGTCATTTTTTATGGGCAAAGATTTCCAGAATATCCCAGTGAGTGATACTATTAGTTATACGTCGCCCTTCCTGTGTAACACGGTATGAGATTTGGTTTCCCTCACCATATTTTTTCCGGGGCGAAAAACATTTGAAGAGAAAACGAACCTCGTTCATTATTACCCCTGGAGGACACTGTATAACGAATCCGAATCCGAGAGCCTTCTTTCGTATAGTACTGTAATTTTGTAGATTTTTCTGTAACCAGATTGTGAGATATAGCGATTTTCTCTTGCATTCTGTGGCATTGTGGGATAGGGAGGGGCCATGATTACATTTATGAATGTGGCAAGTGAGGGAATTGCAAAGCTACTTTCGTACGGCTACCTAATCTGCCACTTAAAAGTTTTCATGGAGCGATTCGGAAAATTGGTGAACCTGTGACTGTATATGGATATATTAACTGCGATTTTGTTGATACACATTGATTAGCCATGCACTATAAAATTCTGTTTACTCTGCCCAAGAAAATGAAATAAAATTGATAAGAATCAGAACCGGCCGACCGCAGACATCGGGAACGGCAGCATGGATGGGTTGGTCTGACTTTGAAAATAGCTTTTAAACCTTACAACAAAATGTGTGTTGTTAGGTGTTAAAGCTATTTTCAACGTTCCATCGAACTTTGTTAAATATGAAATGTCGAAGAATTTCTTTTATATTTGGTCGTTGCTAGAGCAAATTTCACTGTCTAACACTGGAAAATACAGGCCAGACATTCATTGTCCTTGCACCGTGAAGTGTCCCTTTGGACTAAGACAGAGGCTTGCAAATACAGGCTAGAAATTTGTTGTCGTCCGTGATTGTCATCAGACTAAAATTTTAAAACACTAGCTTAAGCGAACAGAATAGAAATGTATTGCCGAGCAAAGTTGTTCTCCGGAGTAAACCGAGGACAGGCTGCATGAATCCAGCATTGGCTCACGAAAACAGACCCGAAATGTAATCTCAACAATGAACAAAGTTCGCTTGAGAAAGGGCAACAATGTATTCTCCATGTGCCGTCAAGGATTAGGATTACTACAGTTGACCAAAGGATTCCTTCACACTAAGATACTTTCTATCATACAATAGACACCTGACGAAGGGAGGTATATTGTCTGGACAGTAAAGTTTTGAAACAAACGCATAGTTCTATCACCATCAATACACATGAGCTTACATACAGTTGTGTTGTTTCTGCGTTATTGGCATAATGCAACCATGCCCCATAGTGACAATTTCTGGATAACTACAGATGAATATATTAAAACATTTCCAGAAATTCTGTTATAGAAATTGCTGGTTTCGCATCATAACATTAACGCTTAATGCATGCCACCATTAAGAAAAATTGTGTGAAATTTTCTTCACTGATTATATTATTAGTACAATGAGAAGCATATGCATGGTAGAAGCAAGCCGAGCAGGTAATTATCTTCTTTGCAATGATACCATCTCTTTTCTCAGGGGGTTTAATGCCTTTGGTTTAATATCACTCATATGGTGGCAGTCAGTCTGGTTGGTGACGGAAGCCGGAGTATCCGTCGGCAAAAGTAACTCACAAACTTTCACACATGTACCTGGCCGGTTCAGCGGTGTGAGGCTAACGGTCACCAGCGAAGGGCCTCAGACCACTCGACCACTGAGGGCCCCTCTTTTCTGGTCGGCGTAGTAGACAACGTTTTAACTTGAGAATATATGGAAAACTTCACAGCAGAAATATTAAAGTAGTATTCCCGTGTATGACGCACTTGCTCCGCTAGTATTTTCAAATAATTCGTTCTTGTGGTTTTCACTGATTCTAGCAGGATTTTATTATGCCTTATATGTATGATTCAAGACAGGACATTGATCTGAAAGCTGTCTTTGTGCATAAATGTCAGTGTTCCGTTGTCTATGGTGATCACGCGGGAGTGTGACTTCCACAAGTCTATCTTCTCTTGTCATTAATACAAAGCAACGAAGTCGAGTTGAAGATCAAAGTTCATTTATTTGTTGAATACAGACAATATGAAGTTAGTTTTGGAATTTCTTAATGCCAGGAAGACACCATAATGTTCCGAAAATATCAAATCCGTAACGTTAATCAAAGTATTAATCCATCTATTTTTTTGTAAAATCGTTAACTAGAGTAAGATAGTTCTCAGTCAAGCTTTGAATGTGACTGGCCATATGAAAACCATGAGGCTGTTGAAATACGTTGATTCATACGGTCCCTAGCCCAGGGTTAAACGGAATTACACACAACTTACGAAGCATAACGCCATAGATCTTGCGCACTAGGCTCGTAATTTGCTACCAACGCCATCAACTACTGACACTTGTCAATTTGTACTGACTACGGTTTTCTAAAGCAAACTTTCCTCAGTTATAAATAAACAAGTCAGGAATACACTAATAAAACTTTATTAATACAATATGCCTAAATAGTGCGTAAAATGAAGGAAGAGCAACATGTATCAACCGTAATGTTTATTCATTCTACAACATATCATGCCGTATTAGTTATTACCCGCATTTGCACGAGAAATCTACTGAAAATTCTCCCTATGGTGTATACAGAAGAGAAACGAGGAAGGAACCTCCCTTTCCGTTTGCCATAGCTTTAACAAGACTTGATCTATTTATGGATCAATTCGGCCTCCGAAGTCAAATGTCGTATTAAACTCTTAATACATGTAACAATACTGCCGTGTGTTTAACCTTTAGAATACGAAACGGTTCTTAACATTTTTGTAGCACAATACACAGCAGCACAGAATGAAAAAAATACAAGCTGATTATTAAAATAAAAACTGTTTTTCACTGTATAGGATATGCATATATGGAAAACTGAAGAATGGCTGCATCGATTAGAATGTCAACGTTAATGTGTGAGAGGCATCGTTGTATTGCCCACACTGATTTGCGTCACAAAGAAAAATAGTCAATTCTGAATTGGACTTCGAAATTCAAGTTGATCGGCTGAGAAATAGAGAATTTGGAATGTATTGCCTTTCTATATATGTGTTACATAGCATATAGAATTTCAAGTTATTTTGTGGGGCATTGTTTTTTTGTCTAAATTAAAATGTTTGATAATCACAGATGGAAGTCTGGATATTGGATATCAAATTTTAATTTCAGAGATTGAAAATTAGTGGATGTTAGGTGTGTATGATGAGATAATAAAATATTGGTTAGTCATGCTGATGGACAGAATTTTCATATTCTGTCCACTATATAAATGCATATTTTACAGCGGGATGGCAGTAGTGTCATATGTTGGGGAAGCGGCGATACTCACATTTTTATCCAATAATGGGTGATTTGAACGGTATTTTCAAAAGCAATGGCACCCAAGGACATCCTGGAGTGGGCCCAACATGTGCTTGGCCATATATTTGGTTCAACGAATGACACTTCTATTCCAAATGTCATATATGTGCATTTTTGTTGTTTTCACCCTCAACGTGCATGAAGTTCATTTACCGAACTCCCACTCCAGGCTTGAGTGCCAAATCGTCGCACATTGAGTTAACTTCAATCTTCCAGAGTGATATTGTTATGCACCCTGCCTTATTTGTTCATTTATTAAATCAAACGAGTTATTTCTCATTTGAAGTTAAGTGAATTCCATTCAAGTTATTAAACTTCACTCCATTTAAGATAATTGAAGAACAAATTAGATACATCAGAGTCATCATCAATATCAACGGTAACATAAAGAAGTTTGAAGATTTCAGATGCAAATATAAAACGAGTGGAAATTTCCTATCCCTATAACATCTCTATTCTCTGGTCTAAACAAGTTCACTCAAATTTCAAGGAAGTATATCAGACATCACCTGGGATAACAAAATGTCTAAGTATTCTATCAGGTCAGGGAACGCAGTGTAGACGCTATTATGATGTAATTGATTATTATGATTCCATCATACCAATATTTGTGTATGAATGCTTCAGTACTACAGATAACTGAATACTGCATACCATTACCACTGTGTAAAGTTGTAATACATTAATATATATCGGTGCCAATATGTACTGCCAAATAAGATTATATTAGCTTATCCGTCATCAAGTTTTTAATGAGGTATTTTAGTATGTGTACACCATCTAGTATTTTACTATCTATATTATGTAAGCTTATGTCTGTATATATGTATTTTATGTGTGTATGTAGGCGCTGGCACAGTGCCTAAAAATCGTTCCTAGAGACAAGTTCATGATGGTTTTAAAAGGCTGCTATAATATAGCTTATGCCATAGCAGTGAATCGTACGAACGTAAATTGCAGTCACCAACCTATGTTAGAGGATACAGTTTACTTCGGACGAGTAAGTCGAGTAAACTCTCATTTTTTGTATAAGTTATGATTGACTTCAGATTAAGTGGCTGCTCAAGTTTAGATTGGAGATTCTGATATCCCCCTTTAGCATACGAGCGGCTTCAACATATCGCCTGCTATAGGGAATCACAAAAGGTGTTATCTCCCGTTTGGACTGTTTACCTGGATCAATATTCATGCCGAAAGGATATCGTGTTTGTAACGCTTTGATCCAAAATGTATGTAACTTTCTGATCCAAAATGTATTTCGTGTCGCTCTTAGACAGTCAGTCTCTTCCTGTGTGATGAGAGTGGGAATTTGTTCAATAGGCATGATCTCAAAATGTTCCTGGACGATGTGTTCTGGGAGATTAAAATGGTCGTTAACCGGACCGTCATTTTCAAGTGTAATATCAGATTGATGACACGTGGCTCGTTCCCTAAAAGCTCTTTTTGTTTCATCGATATACTGTTTAAGACACTTTTAACACGTAATGAGATATATTACGTTCAACGAATCATAGGTGACATGGTCTTGTAGTTGATATTTGTTTCTCGTGTGTTCACTTCTGAAGTACGTTTGAGTCGCGATGAATGTATCAAGTTTAAATCGTTGTTTTAGGCATTTTTAACTTTGACCATTGCCGACGTTGGGGCGATTATGTTTGATCCTAACCGACTGACATACGGGTGTTGTCTGTGTGATGTTGTCCGATTTGATTTGACGAAAGAAACGAGCCTCTAGGTTTCAATGCTTGAAATAATAATGAACAAGACTGGTTAAAATTTTGGAGATTGCTAGAATTCCGGTGAAATCGAATGATTTGTGATTTGATTATACGCTTAAACGCATGAGAAGTATGAAACGACTTGGCGTAGAGGAGTCCATGTGTGTCAGCAGGTTTGAAAAATACCTTGTAATCTAAATACCCAGTATTGGTGAAACCGGCACCTTTGGATGTAGACTGCGACATCCAAATAATCAATAGGTGATTCGTGAACTACTGCTTCTAATTTCATATTGGGGTCGTCGCTGTTCAGAATGTCAATAAATGGCCAGAGCTCTTCTCTGGGGTGATTTCAAAGAATAAAAATATCATCCAGAAATCTGAGGTACAAGAGAGGTTGTTTGTCGCATTCCCTTAAAGCCCCTTCTTCCCATTGAGCTACATAAATATAAGCGAGATTAGGATTAAACCTTTTCCCCATAGCACATTCACTGATCTGTTGATAGATTTCTCCATTAAACTCAAAATCGTTTCCTTTAAGACTAAGTTCCAAAAATTCAAGAATTTCGTCATCTGGTCTTTTAGGATCGGGAAACTGCTGAGAAGCGTTTTGAATCGAACGTATTCCACCGTCTATATCAATATTAGTATATTTTGATTGAATATCCATAGTGACTAGAATAGCATTCGGAGGAACGTTTATTTGGGATAATTTGGTAAGAAAATCCTCGGTGTTTTTTTAGATAACTAGGGCGCCGGTTAGTAATACTTTTGAGGTGATAGTCAATGAATTCAGAAATGTGGTAGGAGTCAGGCCCACAATCGGAAAAATAGGTCGGTCCGGTGGGGTAAACTCATCAATTCATTTTTCAATCGGCTTTTGGATCTTCAGCAAAATGTAAAATTGTCTCATACGAAAACCACGAGACTGTTGAAATACGTTGATTCATACGACCCCCAGCCCAGGGTTATACGAAATTAGACACAACTTACGAAGCATAACGCCATAGATCTTGCACACTACGCTCGTAATTTGCTACCAACGCCATCATCTATTGACTCTTGTCAATTTGTACTGACTACGATTTCTAAAGCAAACTTTCCTCAGTTATAAATATACATGTTCTCACTGTAAAAAACTTTGGAGGGAATTAATCGACTGGCTAATATCTTTTGACTATCATATTGTTCTATCGCCTTTGCATATTATATTCGACATTCTAGACGCCCCTGTTGTAATCAATCACTTGATACTTTCGGCAAAATATTATATATATAGATCCAGTCTCGCAAACCAGGTACCAAGTAGGGTTGCTTTATTAGCAATGTATCGGCAAATATTTAGAATAGAAAAACAATTGGCACTGAATAACAACTCAGTTTATCATTTTGAAACGAAGTGGAATTTATTGAAAATATTCTTTGAAAGAGTCTAGTATAGCTAAAGAGCTTTAGTATTAAATTACTACTTCGTGAACTTTCCTCAAGGATACATTTAAGGACTACATTTGTTGTACATTTTTTTTCTCTTGTTTTTTTTGTGTGTAATATATGTACTTGTGATTTTTTCCATGATGTGTTGATTGCAATGTATGTATCAATATCCTAATGTACAATATCTAAGAATGAATAAATCAATTAAAAATAAATAAATATACAAGTCAGGAATGCACTAATAAAATTAATACAATATGCCTAAATAGTGCGTAAAATGAAGGAAAAGCAACATGTATCAACCGTAATGTTCATTCATTCAACAACTTATCATGTAGTATTAGTTCCTATCCGTATTTGCGCGAGAAATCTACTGAAAATTATCTTCATGGTGTTTTAAGAAGAGAAACGAGGAAGGAGCCTCCCTTTCCGTTTGCCATAGCTTTAACAAAAATTGATATATATTTATGGATCAATTCGGCCTCCGAAGTCAAATGTCGTATTAAACTCTCAATACATGTAACAATACTGCCGTGTGTTAATCTTTAGAATACGAAACGGTTCTTAGCCTTTTTGCAGCACAATACACAGCAGCACAGAATGAAAAAAATACGAGCTGATTGATTTAAATAAAAACTGTATTTCATTGTATAGGATATGAGTATATGAAAAACTGCAGAATGTCTGTATGTATGTATGTATGTATGTATGCATGCGTTTTAGCCCTTCTGGGGCACAATTCATCGCAATAAACTATCTGTCTATCTACCAGTATCAGCTGATAGATGAGAATCCTCTTTGAATCTTATAAACAAGATAGATTGGAGTAGTTTAGATCATTTCGTTGTACAGTTGACACCAAACTACGAGATCTGCAGTGTAGACTGTTACATAGAATCATAAATTCGTTCTTATATAAACTTGATTTGACGGAAACTAATGTATGTGATCACTGTAAAATCACTGGGACATTTGTTTATGGAATGTTCACAAGCCAAAAACCTGTGAAAATGTCTAGAAACCTGACTGAAGGATACTGTGAGAATGAGGTGCGAAATATCGAAAGAAAAACTAATCTTGGGCTGGGAAAGAAATCAAAAGTGTCTTAATGCTTTGATGCAACTAAGTTTGATTACGGAACTCTTAGCTAGAAAGCTTTACTGAACACCATATACAAGTACTACTGCATTGAATATTTTGCAGCCAAACGTTCGAGGAAGTACAAGAAGAAATGGATACTGTTCGAAAATTTCTTTAAATCCTTTCGACAAGATGAAAAGTGTATGGCTTCTAATAGGCTGTCGGCACCAAACAAGATGTATAATTTTATTATTGTTAACTCAAGTGTGGCCAGAGTGGTTCCTAATGGGACCGCTTTGGATACAGTTGGGAAATGCGTGTTTGTCAGTTGGTTTGTTTTTCTCTATGGTATTTTTCTGGTTGTTTCAATAAGGAGATTTTCTTTCTATCTAAAAAAATATGCCTTATATGCCTTTCACGAGGCTATGTAGACCCGTATGGTCTGATTGTCCGGTTATAAAACTGAGAAAAGGTTGAGCAAAATTAGTGCCGTTGCCATGGCGACAGTTTGTTTATTTAACTGAACAAAATAGTTTAGAAATCTTTCTGGAACTGAAGATAATTTGCTCCTTTCTCCCATTTTTGCTAAATTTTGCATCACCCGGGCCAATATATTTCCGGCTCTTGGGGGGATGTTCGTGTACATGATTCTTTTAGAGCAAACCTTAAATTTATTGCTGTATATGATGCGACACTCATAAAAAAGTTTGAATAAGACCTCCAGATCTTTTTTTTCTGAAGCCAACGATTAGGCACTGGTGAACTAAAATACCGATATTGGGGTTTCATAGAATAAATTACTACTGGAGCACCGTTTATTAAGTTTGGTTTATTTACATAGTTTCTTGATTACTAATGAAATTTAGCTTATTTGCCCTAGTTCCAGGTTTGTGGTAGAAAATGGCCATAATTTACTTAATTTAGCCGAAAATTGACAAAAATTGCTTTCAATCTGATAGTAGGTAAAAGTTTGATGGCGTGACCCGCAATTTCAAGCACTACTTATTGAAGGTATTGGAAAAGAGGAGTGATGCATCGAATTTGTCTGATCTCCGGACAGAGATATTCCATTTTAGTGAAGGGGCTTCTCTCCACAGCCTACCTCCGACTAGCCAGGGACTTCTGCCTCCTATCCAGCGAGGGTTCTACAATACTCGCAAAATGATGCATGCAATGGAGAGCCACCTCGACTCTGAAAATATTGAGTCACTGAAACCAGAGGATTGTGGCTATAAGCACGACCGAGGACAGCTTATACCAGCAACATCATCGAGGAACTTTGGGCATTCGAACAGGTTTACAAGGTAAATGATGATACATGAAAAGTAGATGTGCAATATAACTATGATATCGCATATACTTATATATGCATTTTTAATGTTTTCACTGTTTGCACATTAAATTAATCAAACCAATATGACTGACTTGTGGTTCGATAGTATTAGGGTGTCATCTTATTCTTCGGTCTTTTTGTTGACTTCGATCGCCATTTTGGTGGCCACCTTGAAATTATGCTAATTATGTCACCTCCAAATAACATAGCAATGATGCCAATCAATTCTTTTGTGTCAAAAACCTACATATAGACACAAACATAAACACATCCTATGATAAATACTGTTATGGCCTATTGATAAAGTTGATCAGCGGTAGGGTTGACTTATAACAGGCCTCATTTTAATCGTACAGAGACATGGACTATAAATATGAAGGTTGCGTTAATAAGGAAACGTTTGGCCAGATTTGATAGCTCTAGCGCCAATGTTAGTGTGGGTTAAACGCCAACAAACTTAGATCTACTTTTAAGTTGAGAGCATTTTCTCTCACAAATCCGGGTCTATGTCAACGAAACATACTAAACTGTTATTATGCATAAAAAAAACAGTGTAAATAAACCGAGTTTAGTAATTTGTGGTGCCCTAATAATGATTTGTTCCATGAAACCTCAATATCGGCATACTAGCCTCCTGGCGCCTAACCGAACTAGAGCCTTTAGGCTATTATATGTATCTATGTCTGACAGGACTTGCATACAGATATAGTCTGATTTGATAGGACTGGAACGGACTAATAACTGCGACGAATTGCTCACAGCAATCAGCACTTCTTCGTACATGTACCTGCCTGATAAGTAGGCCCAATGAAAAAGAGTCATATAGGAGTCATATAGGTAGTATAGAAAGATTTTGATCAAGCTAGGGAAATACACGAGTACTAAAACTGTATTGGAGTTGAAGTACTACAATAGTATTGGAGTTGAAGTCGGAGCATTCATGGAATTGCTCAACGCAATTGGAATTTGTTGATGCTCCTTAACAGTCCAGATCAAGATGTTTTTATGGGTGTTGAAGTTTGGATGCATAGTATAGAGTTATGGCATTTGTATACACTTTTGTATAAACCACTGTTTGAACTCTTGGGCTTAATAAAATCAATATCTAGCTTCACAGGCACTTTTTTGAAGAAACAAAAAAGATGCGGGGGGGGGGCTTTCTCACTTATTTTTCTTTTTTGTCCAGACCAAATATAGTCATTTTTCTGGCAAACCGACGAAGTAGTTTAATACCATTTGCATAATACCAACAATATTCCTTGAGCTACCGTACCTTCAACAACACTATTCCCTGCAAATAAAACAAAGTATCAAACAACTTTTCGACTTAATGTTCAAGTTCATAATTTTGGCAAAACTTACAGCCAAAACAATTGTAGAAAAAAAAAATAATGTAGGGGTGATACGGTGGCAAAAGAGTGAGGCGGTGCCTGTTGGAATATCAGTTGTATAAGTTGGAAAAAAACGAGATTAACTGTTTGACTCGTGAGGTATTAGCTGGTATGAAAATGGAGGGATTCTTTGTTATACATGTTTAGCAGTATGCTTACATGATCCCCCGCCAATCTGCCCCATAATCACGTTTCACGCACACTGTGCGCATATGGAATGACGTCTCATGTAGGAAACCCTTTGAAAATTCCTGGAATCAACGGTGCCACCTGCAGATGCAAATGCACAAAACGCAATCCTAAGAGACATCTCAGCACATCAGCATAACAAATCTGAGAATAATTCGATAAAGGGTTCTCAAAAAACGCAATCCCAAGCGACAGCTCATGGCATGTTACATATGTATCAAATTTGAGAAGAATCCGATGAGTGGTTCTCAAGTTATCGCCTGGAAATGAATTTCGGATGTTACCACCAGGTGGCGTTATCTGTTAGCGCAAGTGAGCAAAATGCAATCTTATGCGACATCTCATCTCACACAATTTAGACTTTGCCAACCAGTGGCCGGCGTCAAGGTTAAGCACAAGTGGGCGAAAAGCAATCCCAAGCGACATCTCATAGCATGGTATATACATTCCAAATTTGAAAAGAATCTGACAAGCACTTCTCGTGCAAGTTATAGCCTGGAACTGAATTTCGGATTTTGCCACCAGTTGGCTTAATTTAAGCAGGCAAAATGCAATCCTCAGCGACACGTCATCATGGCATATGCATACCAATTTTGAGAATAATCCGATGAGCCTTTCGAGAAACACAATCCCAAGCGACATCTCATGGCATGGCATATACATAATAAATTTGAGAAGAATCAATTGAACGGTTCTCAAGTTAATAACCGGAAACAAATTTTGGATTTTTCCGCCAAGTGGCGCCACCTGTAAGCGCAAGTGAGCGAAATGCAAGCCCAGATGACAGCTCATGGCATGGTATATTCATATAAAATTTGGAAAAAAATTGATGAACGGTTCTCAAGTGATTGCCTGGAAATGAATTTCGGAATTTGTCACCAGGTGGCACCACCTGTTAGCACAAGTGGACGAAAGGCAATCCCAAGCGACGACTAATGGCATGTTATATGCATACCAAATTTGAGGAGAATCTGATACGTGGTTCTCAAATTATTGCCCGGAAACGAATATCAGAATGTCACGCTACCTGTAGTCGTACGTGGAGGAAACGCAATTCCAAGCGACAGCCCATGGCATAGTATATATGCATATCAAATTCGAGAATAATCCGATGAGTGATTTTCAAGTTATTGACCGGAAACAAATTTCAAACGGACGGACGGACAAGCGAAATCCAGTATACCCAGCATAAGTACAGTGGGGGAACGGGTATAAAAAGTGACAAGTTATCCATATAACTGTGGAAAAAGATGTGTAAAGTTATGATCTTATGGCCCTGGCCTGAGACTCAATATCGAGTGGTGTGGGGTTGAAAGTTTGCCAGGCGATCACATGTCGACTGTATAGCATTGTCGCTGTACGCAAATCAAAGCGCCGTATTCTAATTCATTGTTCTAGATATCCTAAAGGTGCATGTTGTTATGGGAGCCTTTCTGTCATTTCAGGTTAGTTAGCGAATATAACAATGGACCTGCTGTTTGTCACTCACTAGCCTCTCTCCCCTACATGGCTGTACTGATTGGAAGATCCCCTATTCAAATCGAGAATTGACCAGGTTATCTCCCCTGTCACAGAGCATGCAAAAAAACAGTTTTGGTGCATGTAACATGTCAATATATGGAGATCAGAGAAAACGCTTGCAACATTCCATGAATATATCAGAAGCAGAATGGAAAGAAAATATTTCTGAATACAAGGAAATTATCATGTAAATGAATTGACCAACACTGGATTTTAGAAACTGCCCATTAGAAAATATTGAGAGGGTTTCGAAGGGTAAAACCTAAGGGTGAAAATTCCCAACTGTAACTCAACACACATATTTCATGAAAATGTAAACGAATACTGGCAAAGTGCAATTTAACATTGTTTTCTGAAATGAATTGCACTTATACTGGTATTATTTAATAGTAAATTACTGCCAGAACACGCTTTCTATTTAGAATGAATTAAACACACTGAATCACTCAACACCAGCCTCTCAAAATCTGTGGATTAACAGACGACATATGTTGAGCAGGAAAGTAATGCCACAGGAAAATTAACGAATACACACATAAAATTAGATACATACAAATGTAACTAGAACATATCGGACCTGAAGCTATACAAGAACATTAAAAACACAGAAACATGGACACTACAATTAAGAAAACCTCATAACCCTTTCTTGTGGAATAAGAACTCTATCTTGTACTATGTTAGCAAGATGACGAGCCGGTCAATTTCTTCGGCATCACTAAAAGTATCGGGTTGATCCTTCTGATCAAGGGATCAAACATAGATACATACAAACACAAATTGGCCTGATCAGAAAAAACGTAGTTGATCTGGAGGTGCTACCCAAACTTTTTCTGAGCGTCTCAAACATGTAGAATAAGAAAATTTATGGTTTTGCTCTAAGAGAGTCATGTACACGAACAACCCCTATCCCCGAGCCTACACTAGCATTTCCAAAGTCATTCTCACGGAGATTTGCTGTTTAGAGCTTGAATACGTTATGGATACCATTCTGGGGTTGCCTTAAAGAGTTCTCGTCAGAGGATGTCATAAAACCTCTTGTTATCGAAACTGTTTTCGTGTAACTTAATAAATGCAGAAAAAAACTAATCTAAAGCATACTTATTACATTTTATCAAGAAATTCAAATTCCCTAGTCTTTCATCTTGCAGAAATTGTATTCGCAAAATGTAACTTCGGGCCCTCCACCAGACACCATGTACCAGTTCTATGCAGAATACATGCATTACAAGCGTCTAGTCCGTCATTCATAATCCAGCCGTCGTCCATTAGAGAATATCCGCGTCCATAATCCAAAGACCTATTCCATTTTCCATATAACAGTATTAGCACCAAATTCAAAAAGACAATCATAGTATACAAAAACATAGGCTTGTTGTTTGACTGAAATACCCTCAAAGCCAGCGCTAAATGGATATCATCTCAATATGATCGGTTTACACCGACTGTGCCGCCATACCCTCCGAGCAAGCGCTAAAGGGAGATTGTATCTATTTAGAAGATATCTGGACCAATAAAAGTAGCACAAAACGGATTCCTGGATGAATAGGACCAACAAATAGAGTCGGTGAAAATTGACCATATCGAGACAATATCCATTTCGCGCTGGCTCGGAGGGGATGGCGGTCCCGCTTTAAACACCTCAAAATGGGTCAGAAAGAATAGATTTTATTAGGGAAATATCCAGGCCACTCTTAAAGTGGCACAAAACGAATTTCGGGACGAATAGGACAAACTAATACAGTCTAATACAACGGATTCCTGGATGAATAGGACCAACAAATAGAGTCGGTGTAAATTGATCATATCCAGATAATATCCGTTTAACGCTGACCCGGAGGGTATGGCAATCCCGCTTTAAACACCTAAAAATGAGTCAGAAGCATAAATAAGTTTATTATGAAGATATCTAGACAACACTAAATGTGACACAAAACGAATTTCTGGACGAATAGGACCAACAAATACGGTCGGTGTAAATTGACCATAACAAGATGATATACATTTAGCGCTGGATCGTAGGGTATGGTGGCCCCGCTTTAAACACCTAAACGTAAGTCAGAATGATAGATAAGTTTATTAGGAAGATATCTGGACCACTCTAAAAGTGGCACAAAACGGATTTCTGGATAAATAGGACCAACAAATACAGTCGGTGTAAATTGATCATATCGAGATAATATCCATTTAGCGCTGGCTCAGAGAGTATGGTGGCCCCGCTTTAAACACATGAAAATGGATCAGAAGGATGGATAAGTTTATTAGATAAATATCTAGACCACTCTAAAAGTGGTACAAAACGGATTTCTCGATGAATAGGACCAACAAATACAGTCGGTGTAAATAGACCTAAACAACATGATATCCATTTAGCGCTGGCGTGCAAGGTATGGTGGCCCAGCTTTAAACGCCAAAAAAGTAATCCGAAAGATAGATAGATTAATTGGAAAGATATCTAGACTACTCTAAAAGTGGCACAAAACGGATTTTTGGATGAATAGAACCAAGAAATACAGTCGGTGTAAATCGATCGTATCGGGCTTCAGTCCATTTAGCGTTGGCTCGAAATGCATGACGTCCCCAATTTAAATAACTAAAATGGGTCAGGGATATAGAAAACTTCATAAGGAAGATATCTAGATCACACCTAAAGTGGAGCAAAACGAATTTCTGGACGAATACGTTCAACAAATACAGTCTGTGTAAATTGACCATATCGATATGATATCCATTCAGCGCTGGCTCGGAGGGTATGGCGGCCCCGCTTTAAACACTATGCAAATGGGTCAGAGAGATGGATAAGTTTATTTGAAAGATATCTAGACCACTCTAAAAGTGACTCGCAAATTATTATGGAATATTTAGGGATTTTACTATGACCCTTTAGAAATGTTCTTAGCAGCACATATTCTACTCAAAATTATATTCATAGCGAGGAAAAATTATTGGAGAAAACATGTTTCCATTCGTGTTATGAAAGATATTATGGTTGTCGAAATATATCGATTTTCATCAAGGGTACTACTTTCACATAGCGCGTTTTAGAATATAGAAACGGGAATACGAAATAAGGAAATAACTCCCGTTTGCTTTGTATCCTATTCATAATTTTTGACGTTTTCGGTTGAAGGACACACTTTGTATAATCTGCTGCTGAAAAGGCGAATTATTTTACAAATAATGCAGAGAAAACATGTATCCTATCATTAAATCGGTTTCATAATAAATAATGAATTTGTCTCATCTGTCATTTCTGTTTCGCTTATGAACTTCCGCTTTACTAATACTGTAAATTAATCTACGCGCTACTTCATCAGAGAGCCTTGTTGAGAGAATTTGAGAACTGAGAGTGGATTGTAGTGCGAGACTGGATCAAATTGCATGGCTCTTCGCCATGTGACTGAGCATCAAATAGTTAGTGGAATTATTCCAACAGCTTATTTTGCGCACAATATAATATACCGCTTCAGTGCCTACTTGCTCTTCATATATCAAAAGATCATTTGAGTGTTAGCAGTTCAGTCTGTACTTATGGACATCCTTATCTCCTTTATCTCTCCTTATTACACATAAAGATCAGAATACCCCCCCTCCGAAAAATGGGTGTGTATGTGGACAAACTGTAAATGACTGCTGTAAATGCAGCAATAATTACGTGTAACAGGAAAAAAATACTCACCATGAACGGAGTTGACAACGGCACATATACACAGTATAGTCAGCAGTACTTTCCCACTGTTATTAATGACTCCCATATTTTTGTATATGAAGATGCACGGTCATGTCAAGACCTAACCGGTAACATTTGACAGTAAACCATTCGTATTTCTTCTTGAGAAATGAAAAACTTATGCTACATAGTTATAAAATTTCTCGCTTCCTTCTCGGGATCAGGTCTATTAGTCCGGTTTCGACTGAAATTGTTAAGGGCCGCTTCCCATACGGATTTCCCGGTCCGTCAACTAAGTGTTCTATTTTAATTTCACGTTACATTTCATAGTTCATTTAAGATGTTTACAAGCGATGTAGTTTGAAATAAATAAATAAATAAATAAATAAATAAAAAGGAGAGAGCGGAGGGAGATATAAATAGAAGAGAATAATTCACTATATACAAGTTCGTCGGTCAGTTTTTTGATTAGGTTATACTGGAAGATATGTGTTCACTATGCATTGTAGTCGCGTTGGTGATTCCTTTGTCTTTGTATCCCTTCCTACACAGAAAGCCGTCCAGAAAAAACTGGGAGAACCAAAGGCGGGTTATTCCAGAAATATGTGCCTGTAACAGTGCCTGGAGTGTGTATCGGTATACTGGATGGCAGGCTGCGTCCTACATGTATATTGCTTGAAAGTCAAAGGGTCATATTCTGCATTAAACAATCGTCGATTCAGTGGTATCTCAGACGTGGTGCATTTGGTCTTGTGTGGAGCTGATTTTATCAGTTCAGGACGTCTTTTTGGGATGTTGCCACTCACGGCGCTGTTTAGTAATTGTTGTTGTCATCCGTATTATGTTTCAGGTCTAGCCTAGTCCGTTTGTGGTCTTCAGTTTGCTGTGCCTGTATCACAAGAAATAGTGGAGTTTGTACAGTTTCGTGTTGTCTGTATTTTTTTTTTTTTTTTTTTTTTTTAATGCAATACTTTGGTATATCTTCCTCCCACAACGGGCACCCTCGTGACTGTCAGTCAGATAAGATAAATAGCAATATATAATTGAGTAAATAAATGAATAAATAAATAAATAAATAAATAAATGAATAAATAACTAAATATTTGGACAAATATAATACTAGGTGAATAGACAATTGAATAGTTTGCTATTTTTTCCGTATACATTATCGTTTGATGGCCATAAAGTATTTGAAGGAGCATGGAATAGACGCCCCTTAGTATCAAGGTAACTCCGCTATCACCATTTCCTGTATTTTATGCTGAATACTGCACACCATGTGCTTTTTGGCCGTGCTATTGTTGTTATGCATTTATTTAAATGTGGTTATCGTTTGTTTTGTAGGTCAGTAGAGCAGACGGCCCTCAGTATCAAGGTAACTCCGTTCTTGCCATGCCTATTTTATTTCTGAATGTGTCGGTGACATTTTGGTCGGGTGTTATATAAGGATAGTTTATTATGGCCCTAATGTCTTGTGTGGCTATGGTACACACGGCGCTCAATATCAAGGTAACTCCGCTGCAACCATAACCTTTGTTGAAGTCACAAGAATGATTTGGCCTCTACTTTAAGATCTATCACATCGTGTCATAAGACTAGTTGTTGATTATGTAAAAAAAATACTATCCCCTGCTAGTAGGCGCGAGAATTATCCGGAAGTATGTAAATTAGGCAATGTCCTCATGTAATATTAAATGGTAGAATAATAGTTAGTCGATTTGATGTAAGCTAGTATGGTAGAGTATATCTTGTTTATAAGAGGAGGTTTAGAATTTAATATGGAACGACAGAGGGACGTTTAATTTTTTGGGCACGTTTTTCAGTATGCGGCGATAGGGGTCATGTTTTGGGCATTTGGGTAGAAAATGTTCTATCGTTTCTTCTTCGTTGTTGCATGAGGTGCATAGTGGTGACGTGTTTTTTATTAGAATAAAGAGGTGTGATATTAGTCCTGTTTGCCTGGTCTTAATCTTGTGATGATGCGGTCGTCACGTTGACTGTCTAGCTGGAATCCACAACTCCGTCTTTTCCCCTTATCTAGAATACTATGTAGCCATCGACCTCTGTTTTCTTCGTACCATTCCTTTCCCCATTTACTATCTATTCTGCTTTTAATGATAGAATTCAGTTCTTTGGTTCCTAGTTCTATATGCACACCAGGTGCAGTTTTGTTGAGGCTGTCTTTGACTGTCCTATCAGCAGCTTCATTTCCTCTAACGTCCACGTGCACGGGAATTCAAGCTAAAAAATGGCGTCAATATCATTGCCTCGTATTTGTGTATATAAAATTTCTATTTTGAGTATGAGGTCCGGTCTGCTACCAGATTTGGAGTTCTCTATTGATATCAGTCCGCTTAAGGAATCGCTAAGAATAACGGTAGAAACCGATCGATTTTGAAGTACCCATTCGAGAGCCTTGATTATGGCGACTAATTCACTGGTGTATACAGATATATTGTCTGGTAGTTGGAATGCCGAGTTCTGGGATAACGAATGCAGAACCTGCATTATGACGTGTTTTTGGAGCCGTATATTTTCAGGTGATTTTTCCAATGTGTGTCGATATATTCGAGAGCGGTGACTCTTATATGCCCTGTGTTGTCCTGTTTGGTAATGTAGCTATGTATATTCGTGTCCACGTGAGGTGTGATTAGTTGCCACCGTGGTCTATTGACCTTATCAGTGTCAGAGATACGGGAGAAAGGAATGTCGTGTTCTTGGAATAATCGTTCTATCGTGTAACCGAGTGGCGCGGAGTCTGTTTCCCACTTTGTTTTCAGGTATTCGTATTCACTTATTGGGCCAAAAATTTTGTTGCATGGGTGGGTACCGCCCTTGGCTATTGTTTTCCCTACATATTTCATTGACAGCTCTTCTCGTCTTAAATGTAAGGGTTTTTCGTTGGTTTCTATTTGTAGACTACATAAAGTTGTTCCTAGGAACGAACGGTGGCTATTCCTTATGCCGAATACTGAATGCTGTCTATCCTTTTTAACTGGGTCTTGCATACTGATTGGTAAGCGATTGAACCGTAGTCCATTTTGGATCTTATGAGGGTTTGATATAATTTGCTTAAGCTATGCTTATTGACCCCCAGTTGGTACCGGATACGCACCTCCTAAAGTTCAGGTCTTTGTTACACCGAATAATTATTTGGTCAATGTGGTTTTTCCAGGTGAGTTTTCGGTCAAAGACCATACCTAGGTATTTGACACTATTCTAGAACTCGATTTTCTGGCCTCCTAGTGATAGCGTGACGTCTGTGTTATGGTTATTTGAGAATAGAACACCAGTGGTTTTGACAGCTGAAAATTTGAATCCCCATTTATCGGTCCAGCCGTTAACTGTATCTAGTACCTTTTGCATTATACTTGTTGATTGTTTATAGAGCCAGCAGATTTTCACATGGCAGTATCGTCAGCAAAAAGGGATTGTTCACTTTCATGATGTTTTGTGTCAATTTCGTTGGCTAGGCCATTAATCAGGATGTTAAAATGGGTGGGGCTTATGACGCTGGCCTGTGGGGTACCGTTATCTAGTTGATGGTCAGTGGATAGGGTATTTCCTATGCGAACTTTAAAGTTTCTATTGTCTAGGAAGTTTTTGACCCAGTGTTGAATTCTTCTCTTAATTCCTAGTTTACTTAATTGGATAATTATGCCGTCCTGCCATACCAGGTCAAATACTTTTTCTATGTCTAGGAAGATACATAGTGTGTATAGATGTTTGGCAAGTGTTGTAATCTGGCTAGCCCTCCAGCTTAGGGCAGCATGGTTTACCATACCATGTTTGTCTGGCACAGGAGGTAGATTAAAGTGCCAAACAAATTAGGCTCTCTGACGATCCATTGTTATCACCAGTGTCTTTAGAGCCTAATTTTCAAAATTCGAAATTCAATTTTTTTTGTAGATTTGGTTAGGGGTTTTTTAGGGTTAGGGTTTTGCTAGGGTATATTTGTTTGGGTCATCGTCGCCGTGTGACCAATAAGGTTAGGTGCGACGTTAAACTTCAAACAATCAACCAACTGTAACCTTGCTATATGCTTCAACGTACTTCTGTGCTTACGAAAACCGCTTTGAGTTTTGTTTAATAGTTGGTGCTTTCCATGTGAAATTCCAGCCTATTTTTTACCATGGTTTCAATTATTTTGCATAGATTCGAGGTGAGAGATATCGGACGGTATGACTTGCTGTCTGGTCAATCTTTACCTGGTTTTGAGACTGGGATAACAATAGATGTTTTCCATTTACTTGGAAGTTGTTAGGTCTGCCAGCTGATATCAGTTTCAAGAAAGTTCTTGTGTTCTATTAGGTATGTGTTTAAAGATTGTGCATCCTAGTTTGTCTTCACCAGGGGAGCTCTCTTTTTTACAGCGTATAGCTTTTCGGTATTCATTAATGTTGAAGTCTGCATTGAGATAGTTTTCTAGATGGTCGTCTAAGTCGTTTTCTTTCGTTGTCTGTTCCTTAATCTTTCTGAATTCTGGTTTCGGGTTGCTATCGCTGCAGTTGGAAGCGAATGATTCGATGAGGTGTTCTGCCTTTTCTTTGTTCGTTTTTTAGTTTTTTTTTCAGTACAGGAGCTGCGTTTGTAAACTTTCCTTGTATATTTTTTATTTTGTTCCATATTTTTTTGAATTGGTTTTCGTATCTAAAGTGTTGCAAACATTTTCACAGCATTTTGATTTGGCTTCTTCGTCACTTTTTTTCAGCTATAATTTTAAGTTCCTTGTAGTCTGCATGATCACTTTGGAGCCGACTTTTGTTATTTTCTGATGGTAGGGTCATTTTGTTGGAATCCGTAACCATTTTGTTCCTACCTTTTTTTCTTGATAGATTTGACAACCGGGACCATTTTAGAGGAAAATGAGCTCCTATGCACCCCTGAAAAGTGACGGCTAACTCGACTAGAGCGCAATATTCAAATGGCCGCTATCCGCCATCTTGAAAAACATAAAATGCAATATCTCTGGCTCCAGATGAGCTGGAAGGACGACTGAGGTGTCATTGTCCACTAATTCTGGCATTACAAATCCACTGGAATGGTTATTGTAGAGTTTTGGAATCATCCTGACCTCTGAATCCAAGATGGCCGTGGTCCACCATTTTGAAAAACATAAAATATAATATATTTGGCACCAGATGAGCTAGAAGGACGAATGAGGTGTCATTTTCCACTAATTATGGCATTACAAATCCACTGGAATGGTTATTGAAGAGTTTCAGGATCATCCTGACTACTAAATCCAAGATGGCCGTGGTGCGCCATCTTGAAAAATGTCAAACTGTAATATCTCTGGCACCAAATGAGCTAGATCAGCATGTGAGGTGTTGTTTTTCACTAATTTTAGCATGATAAAACCATTGGAATGGTTATTTTAGAGTTTCAGGGTCATCATGACCTCTCAGTCCAAGATGATGCCATATTTTTTAGTAAATAACGTTCTTGAAATCTTTGTTTTCAATATAATTTATGAACGCAGGTAGTCAAATCAATCAAAGAATTAAAACAGTGTTCACAGATTTGAGGAAAATGATTTGTATTTTCAAGTATGATACGGCGAAAATCATGATTTATATTTAATATTACATTTTATACTGCTTCAGGTGCATCTGATGTCCATCTAATGAAAATCTCTGATTTCAGAAGTGACCAAAATAATGGATAATAGAAGAGACAGTGAGCAATTACAACACAAGACAGGAAATGAATATGAGTGCATTTTATTCTGTAGTTAGCCATGTACTTTACAATGGAAAGGACTTGATAAGTTTCAACATGTACATGAAAATGTTGATTGAGAGAAGGGACCAAAAGGTCACCACATGCATAGCTCTCCTACACGACGTTGTCCAGTAAACACAGGCTCTCGCAAGCCGAAAAACGCAAACACAAATCTGAGGAAAGTCTTGAAAGAGATGAAGCATCAGATCAACAAGAACCTTCCCCTGAGACCAGTGCACGTAACATACTCCGCTCCAGCACGGGTGTCCTTCACGATAAGGCGCTATGTGTGTGGTGCATGAGAGGGACATACAAGAGTAGTGATCGTGACAAACGGATTTTACTTCTATCAACAGTAGACGCCTTGACTAAATTCAAGTTACACACTGTCCGTCTGGAAGATGAGGTTATGAGAGAAAGACTTGACACACTGATTGCATCCACCCCAGATAGTCGAACAGCATTTGGTGTGGAAATCCGCTACCATCGTGGGTGCTGGCGCAAGTATGTCAGCGACCACAAGCCTCTTTCAGATGAAAGCACTGAACATCTGCAGCGTGTAAACCTCCGAGAGGCTCAGGCTCTCTTCTTTCATCATGTTCGTGAAGTCATCTTCAAAGAACATGAAATTCGCCCACTGCAAGGTCTGCTGCAGGACTATAAGCGCATCATTTCAAATCACGGACATAACTCAATGGTAAAGTCCAGCTACTTAAAGGAAATTCTCATCAAGGAATTTGGGGAAGACATCGGATTTCATGAACGCATGCAGAAGAATGTGAGTGAAGTGGTGTATGATACAACAGCAGCAGGTACATAGATCGAGGCGGCCATATCTTCATTGGGTGTCAGCAATTATCAGTTGGCGATTAATGTTGCGGCACGACTCAAAGAGCAAGTCATCAGGATAAATACTATTCCCTGGCTTCCATACATACACGAGTTGGAAAGAGAAGAAGACCTGAGTGAGCTCCTGTTGAAGCTGATCACATGGTTGAAACACCCAGCAAGTCTGCGATTGATGACATTACAAGCGTCTAGTCCGTCATTCATAATCCAGCCGTCGTCCATTAGAGAATATCCGCGTCCATAATCCAAAGACCTATTCCATTTCCATATAACAGTATTAGCACCAAATTCAAAAAGACAAAAGTATACATAAACATAGGCTTGTTTCCTGCAAGAGAGAAGCGGTCAACAATTTTCAATGATGCCGGCAAGACATCATGATGTTCCAAAATATCAAATCCGTATCGCTGATCAGTATTCTTAATCCATAATATTCGTTATAGAGTCGTCATCTAAAAATGATGTACCTCAGCCACGCTTTGATTGTGACTGTTCATATGAGTACCATGAGGATCTTGAAGTACATGGGCTCATACGGCCCCTAGCCCCGGGTTAAGCGGAATTAGACACATGTTACGAAACGTCCGTCCCGTCGATTGCATCTATCCTCACAAGCTACATCACAGGAAAACACACTGTATTTGAGACGAATCTCTCTGTCATGCTGCATGGAATGACCAAGAGTAGGGGGTAGTCGACATAAAGCACAAGGATGGTCTGGGCATCAGATGCAATAATGTACTTACGCTGCGAGATTTCTGGATGGTCAATGACCTCCAGCGTTCATCTGACTGCCCTTTCGAACTAGCTGATGGTAAGCCTGTCATCGCTATAGTTGACAACGATGACTTCAAGAGCGACACACTGACCGGTGCTGGCCAGTCACATCGCACTAATGTCATGTTTGTGCAGCCAGAATCATTTCATCCAGAACTTCCTTTCAAGAATCATGGAGATCGACCAGTTCCCGGTGCCAACATAGCATCATCTCTCTCGACAACTCTCAAAGAGCTCGGAAGTGAAATGCAGAACGTCAACCAGTACAAGACTGTGAACCGTCGGGAACCACCTATCACGAAGCAGCCAGACGATCAGAGCACTCCTCTTGACACATCCGCGCAAAGAACTCGTGGTGTAATCCATGCATTGGCCAGAGCCCAAGATGACCGAACGAGACCAAAGCCAGAAGAACAGACTGTGCCTGGGTTTTCAGGGTTTCACGCCAACATGTGAAAACCAGGGGAGAAGAGTCGAGCAATATACCATATGACCTATCCCAACCCACCCAGTAAGACGATTCACTATGATGTGATGTGTAGGCTTGCAAAATCAATCGAGGAAAAAAAGATGCCTTTCGCAATAATTGTTGGTGATCGTCCTGTATACGTGCTTATGCTAGAGTTGAAAAGTGAGAATGCTGAGCTGTCCTGCAAAATCTTACCATTAATGGGACCCTTCCACATCCATATGTCGTTCATGTACGCAATATACAAGAGGTTTAAGCGGTCTGGCATCTCAGATGTGTTGGTGGCAGCGGGTGTAAACGCAGAAGCGTCTGTAGATCAGGCCCTTCGTGAAAAACATTTCAAGCGTGGGGTTCTCTGCCTGGGACTATTGCACGAGACTCTGGTCCACAGTGCCAAAGACAACAGATTGGAAGGCCCCCCTCTATCTGAAGAAGTAAATGCCTCCCTTGCCAAGCTTCGACATCCGATCGATGCACAGAAACTTGCAGATGCACATGTAGAACTAGAGAGCAATGCTGAGCTGAAGGACCTCGTTGACACTCTCTTCAAGGACTTCGAGGGTGCCCCACAAGCAGAATACTGGGTGTCCTTCATGTTCTGACTCAAAGTATTCATGCCCCGAGAACAAGCAACTGGACTGAGTTCAAGTCCTCACTCAAGCTCATGATTCCTTGGATGCAAATCAATGGAAATGATAAGTATGGTCGGCATCTTCCCGATTTCACCACGGTGCTTGATAGCCTTCCAGTCGACCAGGCTGCATTCATAGAGAGTGGTAGATTTGCACAGTCAATTACTGGAATACCATATCCATGTGTCGCCGTCGACATATGGATAGAGTCAACAATGAATAAGGGCTCTAAGCTGAAGTCTGGTTGGTTGGCCATTCTTAACAATGAAAAGCAGCTCCTTTCAAACACTCGGAATGTGAATAACATCAACCGGGCGAGAGCAAATGTCCATCGCCATGCTGATCGTAAGAAACAAGGTAAAGGGAAGCATGCGGATTGCTCATCGAGTAAAATGAACAAGGACGAACAAGCTGTTCAGGATATGAGCGCATGTCTAACTGAATTCGAGTGTGATCCGTTTGACCATACGAACCAGACACTTCGATCCCTACAGTCAGGAATCCTGGCCTCAGACGTTCTCGCTGCTGACGAGGATGGCTCAAGCAAAGTAGAGGAGTTCTTGAATGAGAGAGTGTATTCCAAGATCAAGTCTCTCAACGACAGAGATCCCGTAGCAAGCGTGGAAACTTTTTAACTCAAGAGCTGCAGAAAGCAGATGGTGAGAACCTGAAGGGAAAGACTGAAAGCCTTCGCATCTGTTCTCGGACTGGTCGAAACGAGTGGTTCTCTCAAACTTGAAGAGGTACTACAGCATCGCGTTACAGTCGAGTGCCTTGCCATCTTCAACGCTAATGGAAGCAAGCTTCAGCAAAAACTAACTATGACTGTCATTCCAGAGCCTAATACTGATATGGGCCTCATCGGGCGCCTGACCATTCCTACTGAAGACAGAGAGAAGGGAGATGGTACTAAGTATACCTGGGGAGATTATGCAGAGAAGCAGGTGCACTTCGTTCTGGCAAGACACAAGCATGATGAGCGGATCATTTGCGTCAATGATTGATATGATCAGAACTACATTATCAAAGACAGTGAGCGAATACTGCGCCAGAAAAACCTGCCAATCAGCAATGTCTACATGAAGTCAGTAGATAAATTTCCTTCTAGTAAAAACTTCCATGCTCTCCTGGGTAAACATGAGAACAAGATTCGTCTTCAGGCATTTCTACAAACGACATTCCAGAGAATAGCAGCAACAACTACCATAGAGATCATCTACGGTGTAGTGGGCAGCACTGCGACGAATCTCAACTACAGACAAGCTTTTGTCGGAGCTCACATGCTCCCATGCAGAGGCAGACACGGCCATGTCCACCATATATAGTGTGCTACGATCAGAGGGCTACACAGCAGCTACCGTTCTTGATACTGAAGACACCGACAACTACGTACAGGCGGCATATGTTGCTCAGAGTACATCAGGGCTCCTGTGTGCGCAACGCAAACGTCAGTTAATTACTGCCCGGTGTTTGTGTAATGAGGCAATGGCTGCATCCATCATTCCACTACATGTTCTCACTGGATGTGACCATAACTCTGGTTTCTATGGAGCAAGCAAGAAGCTCATCGCAGATCGCCCGGAGAAGTCTAAAGAGCCACACAACCTACTAGCAGCATGTGCTACACAGCTCCAACTGACACAAGAGGTCATCAGTGATTTGGAGCGATTTGTTATTCGATACGTCTATTGTGATACCAAAAACAAGACCCTGGGAGAAGTGAGAGCAGCGAAGTGGAGAGCTCAGAAGAAAAAAAGCAATATCCGACTTGTACCTGACTCGGCCAGTCTCCGTCCACAATTGGAGCGTGCAAACTATCTCGCTTATGCTTATGCCTATGGGTGCTTTCTTTTTGGCCGCGATATTCCTCGCACACTCTAAGTTCCACCAGGGTACTGGGTTTTTGTGGTGGCGTTGTTGTGATGTCGGAATATGTTTTTGTGCTATGTTTAGTAGTAAACTTGTTAAATGTTTGTTGAACGTCTCTATGTCGTTATTGTATATGTCGTCATGATTTAAGCTTTAGCAGTCTTTCTGGAAGCTTTTCCAGTCAGCTTTAGGGTATTGAAGTTTGGGAGGGGCGCCTGTCTTTTCAGAGTCCGGTTTGATACTAATTTTCGTCAGGATAGCGAAGTGATCACTGTCGAGTGTGTCAGGAATCACTTCCCATTCGGATTCTACGGTTTGATCAGGGGAGACAAACGTTAAATCTATTGCAGAGAGAGTGCCTGTTTCCATATCAATCAGCATCCCGTGGCCATTATTCGAATAGCATAGGTAGTTTTGGTCAGGCATTTTTCAACTACTTGACCTTTTTCATCTGCCTTGTGGCAAATGTTGTCCCAAATTGGGTTATGACTGTTGTAATCACCACATACGATAATAGAGGAGTTACATTTCTTTTTGATGTTGTTTAGTTCTGGTTGAGATATTTTCTTTAGACTGCCTGGGAATATAAATTAATGATATTTATAGGTGTGTTATTGAAGAAAACCTGTATAGCGTACCATTCAAGATCGTCACTAATAGGACTTTTATCTAGTTCTATGTGTATCAGTTCCTCTTTTATTAATATGAGGTTCCGACCCAATGCGCTCGTTAGTCTATCTTATCTATCCGCTTATTTTAAAATTATTCTTTCCTGGTTTCAAAAATGTTTCCTGAACACATATTATATCTGGGCTGACTTTATTCACTTTTGGGTTGTCTTCGTTTTTCCCGATGCTTCGGGCATTCTATTGCAGTATTGATAATTGATTTTTGTTGAATTTTGTAAAAAAAAGAAAAATTATTTATATTTTATTGTATGCCTGAAGTGTTGCAGTCGCCGGTGGATTTCTTACCTTGTTATGTTAAGAGTCGGGTTAGATTTTTCTTTAGATGTAGATGTTTTTCTGTCGTATTTCGGGTTCTTTCCCCAGTTGGTGATTTCATCCGAACTACTACTACTTCCAGTTTAGAAAGTCTCGCGCAATTTTTACTATCATGTCAGTCTTGCTCAGGTTTAGTCGAAGGGAATTAAGAACTAAGTTTAACACAATGTTTATAAAGCCCAGAAGGTCGAGTTTAGTTAAATTCGTTGTCTCTGTTTCATTGTTTTCAGGCTCCATTGTTTCAATTGAGTTAGTGTCCCGGCTGTGACTATTGTCTCAGTTGCATTTGATTTGTGTAGAGCGGTGGTCGCTTCTGTACCGATTTGTTTATTCATTGGAGTTTATTCACTTACTGCTTCGGCGTAAGAAATTCCTTTGTCTGCTTTGATGAATTCAGCTCTTTTTGCCCCTTTCAAAGCTATACAACCTTTGTAAGCCGCTGAATGGCTGCCTTTGCAATTTACACATGTTACTTTTGTTTCAGTTCATTCTTCGTAATAAGATTTCTAGAGCATTTCGCACAGACAACTTGTGATTTACAAAATTTTGAAGAATGCCCATATTTCTGACATTTGTGGCATCGTTTCGGTGTGCCATAAAAAGGTTTAACTGTTATGTTATGAAACCATAGCCGCGGAGTTTCCGGTAATTTTGTTCCCTTGAATACTAGCATAATACTGGTCGTTTCCTGTTTGTTCTTTTGTACTCTGTTAGCACATACGACATTTTGTTTTGATCCCATAGATTACACATTTGCACTGCTCCCTATGTGCGACAAATGGTATACCCTGACTGGTTTATCTGCTAAGATGTCTAATCTAAGTAATTTTTCTAATTGATTTTGGGATGCACAGTGTACCCTCACGGCATTTCTTATATATGACTTACGTCCCTGACTTATTTTTTCTTGTCGTTCGCTAATTTTGCTTTGGGAAATTTGACTGCTCTCAACTGAGTGAGGCTATGTATTAAGGCAATGAAGTTTGTCATAGTTCTGTTTGCAGCAAATGTTTTTTGAGGGGATGGGGACTTTCCGGGGAAGCTATCCCCATACTTTCTCTTAGTGCCACTTGCCGTCTCTAGGGATGGTGTTGTTTGTGTAGTTTGAGACATGGTATAATTATCTTTTCAGGATTGAGTGGGATTAAATCGAAACGGAATTTTTATACTTAGCTTTGTTCCTGTGTGGGGTGGTACAGGGTCGAAGTGTAAATTAGGGGAAGGAAGAGAACAATAAACTAGGTACAGAAATTGAATGAAACAACTTAAAGGAGTACTTACCTTATTTTTGAGTGTGACTATATTTATCAACAATCGTATTCCAAAACTCATTATATCAAACTTATGTTGATAAAATGCGAAATAAAAGAAATATTGAATATTTTGTCGCTCGCCACGGCGTGCACTGGGCGCCGCCATTGCACCACTGCGTGACGTTTTTAGATGAGCGGAAGTGAGTGTATACTCATCTAAAAACGTCACAACGTCATGGAGACTTAAGGTTGATCGTGATGATCATGCCGATAATTCGCACGCGAAGGAACCCAATAAATTCACTGACGTCCCAGTTAATTTTAGTAGTTCAAGTGTAACAATGGAAATGTTTACGAACTTAGAAGCATCGTCGTTTAACTCAACTCAATGGACAATTGCAGAGGATACTCTTTTAGCTTACCGCTCAGCTTCAAATTTTGTCCAGATTGAATCGGGCAAGTCTCAGTTGAAAAACTTGGGGAAGAAATTCTTCAGTGGGAGAAGATAACCTAAACCAATTTGCTTTTAGGAATTACCCCCGTGGGATTGGCAGCGCCAGTTTTTCCCTCGAATTAAAACTCGGACCCAGGGTAATTCAAATGTCCGTAGTTGGAACGGCCCTGCATAAAGCGTTAGCCGTGGCGTTGTCCTGAATTTTGACGTCATCAGTCACGTCATCCCACAGGCAACATGGCGGCGCCCACGTCGACCTCAAAGCGGAAACATGGCTCCACAAATTGTAATAAAAATAATAGGTTATCGCCCTCAACGACAGTAAAATAGTTGGTTATATTTCTTTAAGAGTCTAACCTTTGTAATAGGAACCTATATAAAATAAGGTAAGTACTCCTTTAAGCTCTGGATCGTGTATTCCGTCCTATGGGTAGGTTGGTTGCTTTCTTCGCTGATTTCCTGGTAATCGTTTTACGGATATGTTGTTAGAGTGGTTTCAAATAGGCTTCGAGAATGAAGGTGGTGGTAAAGGCGTGCAGAGTTTCCAAAGAAGGCAAATCCAGTAGAAATTGTTGAGCTCGCTTGCAGTGAAAAACACGTCTGGTCCGTTCCGCTGAGTACAACTATTTATGATTTTGTGATAATGTACATAAGTACATGTGAATATCTTGGTGGTAAGTCCGGTGGCTTAAGTCCTGATTTTCACTTTATCGTGACAGAGTGGAATAAAGCATCAAATTTGGCATACTTGTCGTCAGAGGCACCGAGAAGAACATCAGAAGGGATGCCCCCGATTGCGAGGCTTAAGAAGCAATCTATGGCCCATTAGGGGCCCGGGGTCATTTTGAGCCTATAATTAACAATTTTTATCCTAATGATTACCCCAAAGGTCTAGCGAGAAAGGCAAAATAATCCAAGGGGATCGCCATAATGACGTCACAGTGACGTTAGAACCAAAATAAATTGTAAATTTTTGACGAATTCTTCGTGTTATGTACATGGTAAGTATAAGAAAATAATCGCATATGACTGAATCAGCTGGTACGGCAGCCCCTGATCGACCTTTGCCAAACTGGGTCAAGTTGGATCGGATTCTTAGGCCTATATATGTAATAAATTTGTTGGGGCTACCATACAATGCAGCTCATGACAGTACAATGCATAGCCACGTAGTGAAATGTGTAATTCTAATATAACGTTTGTCTTCCATCTACCTATTTTTTGAATATGTTCTTCGGGATTCCTGCTGATGAAGATGAAATGGTCGCACCAATGCGAAAACTATGGCCTGTGTAAAGTGAAGGATCATGCCCGGTTTGAGAGATTCCGGTTTTTAGATGAGCTAAGAAATAGGCAGCTGTAACAGGTGTGCCTTCTTGAAATTGGAACAGGGAGCTCGTCCTCGGGTGTGAAATATGTAACCGAAATAAGCAAAAATTGTTCTAACTGAGCAATATCTAATTTTATCAGTTTAGGATGATATAAACAAATGAACTGGTTCACGGGGTATGTTGTGTTTTAATTTGCGGGTAATAATGTTCCTGCCTTGTAATGAGGCGATTGATCGGAGAAAGAGACACCGTCGTATTGCTATTGCCATCTTGTTCTGAACGAACTGTCAGTTCACCGATGCGTAAGAATGCATGAAACTCTACCAAGAACATTGCTCGTAAAATGATGACATGGAAAACCTGTGGATACAACGTGGGGTATAGCATCGAATAGCTTATGGAGGATATCCTTAGCTATGGGCAGCCTGATATCCAGCTGGCCGTATAATTTTGATATGCCCGTAAGCAGATGTTGCAAGGAAAGACTGAGCCTGGTCGTTTATTGAATCCACATTGCGCACATAACTTATAGCAGATACAAATGTATAATCTGTGGAGGGTGCTATAAAGTAACCCAACTGTGCCGATGTGATGGGGAATATCTTAGTGGTCCACTGACCAGAGTTATTGAGAAAATCTGTAACTTGTATACTTTGTAGAAAGACTCAGCAAGGGACGCCATCAGAAGAACTCCAGCTGTCTGCTTCGATGAGTCAGCAACAGACCGAGTATTGGGTGGAGCGAGCGGTTGAGCCAAGGGGCTAGTAACAGCGCTTCCTGGAATTGTAATCGAGAGAGCTTGTCAGGAATGTCGTTAGATCGTTCCGAAATATGTTTTGATTCCAATAGTATGTTATATCGACGGCAGGCAACTATTAACCCGAGTACTAATTTCTTAGTAAAACCACGGCCATATTATCACAAAGAAAGAGAACTTTATGATTTGCCAGTATGTGGCCCCAAATTTCCACGGCAATGACGATGGGGAACAACTCCTTGGACGTGATACGTAAGTGGGCAATATGTGCTGGCCATTCTTGGGATATCCATGAGGACCTAAAACCGCCATCAAACCCAAGGTCTGGCGCCTGACCACTCCTACCACTGAATACAGAGAGAAGGGAGATGGTACCAAGTATACCTGGGGAGATTATGCAGAGAAGCTGGTGCACTTCGTTCTGGCAAGGCACAAGCATGCTGAGCGGACCATTTGCGTCAATGATTGATATGATCAGAACTACATTATCAAAGACAGTGAGCGAATACTGCGCCAAAAAAACTTGCCAATCAGCAATGTCTACATGAAGTCAGTAGATAAATTTCCTTCTAGTAAAAACTTCCATGCTCTGCTGGGTAAACCTAAGAACAAGATTCGTCTTCAGGCATTTCTACAAACGGCATTCGAGAGAACAGCAGCAACAACTACCATAGAGATCATCTACTGTGTAGTGGGCAGCACTGCGACGAATCTCACTACAGACAAGCTTTTGTCGGAGCTCACATGCTCCCATGCATATGTGGCAGATGTAATATTCTGACGATAATCGGTTTTGACGTCTGGAGCCTCCGGTATTTTATCTGTGGTTTCTTTGCAGTGCTACCGTAAAGGTATGGTTATTCATATGTTAATTTTCACCTGTTCTGTACCTTTATCGGTGTCCGTGTTCTTTGCCTGTTCCAATCTTTCATCCAAATTACCTTTTCCGTCTTTCTATTGCTTGTGGTCAATGCGCTGTTTATCGGTACGTGCATATCATGCGAGCGTCCCCTATTTAACCCGATTTTCTATGTGATTTTGTGCGCATTTCATTTTTGCTTTACTGTCGGGCGGACCTTATTACAAGACAGGCTTGCTGATCCGGGAAATTCGATAGTTCAGGTTAGTTTTTTCGTCTTTATAGTATTAGGGTATTTTCTAGTAATATTTGTCATAAATGGTAGAGATTGATATATTTGCCAGGTGTTATGCTATTTGGACAATAGGTATCCAGATAATGTGTAAATATTGTTTGGGGAAATATGTATCTAGATAACGCATGAATGTGTGATAAGTTTGGGTGCATGATCGGAGTTTTTAGAATATTGTCATTTACTGCGATAGTTTCATTTTTTTCTATTCTTGAACCATTGTATTGAGAATACCACCAGTGAAGCGTGTTTATTTATACGCTTGTTATTTTGTGTATCTAGGTCCAACCCGTCACGAGAATTATATACCATACGCAGATCTCTGTGAAGGGAGCCTCTGCCTTATAGATGGGGTAAGCCTTATATTTGTGTATAATGTCGTACTCGATTGTCTCGGATCGGGTTGCGAAAATATATTTCGTACCGGTTACCATGCATTGTTTATGGGTGCATTGTTTGATTCGTGTATTGGTTGCATAACTTTTTAGTATACGGTGTTCGTTGGTTTGATACTTTGAACAATAACGATAATCACGTAACATAGCGACAACAATGACGGCTGTATTCATAATTGGTTGTATGGTTGGAGTGAGCCTAATGTTCCTTGTACTTATTATGTGAATGCGTTGTCATCTCATATTAATTCATTACCCGTTGGCATGTTTAGTGCATGACAATGATATAAGATTATGATATTATTTATTATATTCTGATATATTGTGCTGGATTAAATTTGTTGTTATATTGTATTTATAGGGTCGATTTCCTTCTGGCTGATTCCTGTGTAACAATAAAATTGGAAAAACAGAACCTCGCCTCGCAGTCCTTCATTGAGTACGTGTGACTGTTACATTTGGAGCCTCCAGCGAGGTTTTTCCTCCTACGAGTGAGAAGATTATACTGTACAGATTGGAATTGGCATGACGAGTGACCCAGCAACAGTCGAGTTTGTCGGATCAACATCCTGTGACCGAGGTGCATCTTGTATCACTTTCCTTGAACTAAACACCTGGTTCTGTATCCGGATATTCATCCAGTTTCAGTGAACTTAAAGTGGATAACATTGGACTGAAATGGCTGAAAAGATATGCAGTAGATGTGCAGTTCGGGTATGTGGATTAACTCTGTAAGTGAACATCAACGAACTGTTACATGATGCGCTGCATTTCAGTTAAATATGTTTGAAGACTTATGATGGAATTATTTTTTCCGATGTCTGATCATTGGTTACTGGAGAGTATAAATAATTTGAAATAGATATAATTTCAAATTGTTATACTTTTCTTACAAAGATATCTAAATTTTCGTGGTCGTGAGTTCTTACATTACATGATCGTACAGAAGATTATTTGCTGCGAATAATTGTATTCCGATACAGAGCTAATAAGATTTATGGACATTGCATAAAAATTCACAAAGTATATAGATATGCTAGTGGACATAATAAGAAAATGGGTATAGGTATGCAAATTAATGTCTGGAATCTGTCTCACAGATGCCAGTTGAATATAATTTGTTATACGTTATTTATATTCATATGAATACATGTATTCAGACAAAGTACACCAACGACAACCACTGACATATCATACTTTCTTTGTATTTATACGTAAAGAACAAACAAAACCGAATTTTTCATATGTGTATGTACCTAACGTACTCGCACTCGTATATAAATGAGCGTCCTTTACCTTATGGGTTCATACCTATGAAAATAGATATTTTTGCAAAGACTGGTTGGTTTATATTGCCATTATTATTCTCTTCCGCTTTTGATTTTTTTTTTTTTTTTTGGTTATATATGCGCCGTTATATATTTGAAGTGCCCTTTTGTGTGTAAGTAAAATGTTTATTTGAAATCCTAGTTGAGCAGGAGTCCATTAGGTAGGAGTAATCTGGGGTTGAATGATAGTGATTTAATATTTTTGTTGATGGTTTTCGTGGTCTTTACATTGGTCCGCCCACAACCCTAGGATAAATCGGCCCGTCCATGTAATTGCATAGTTATCCTGTCCATATTTGTTTTCTGACCAGTCGCTTCGCGTCGCGCATGCGCAGCCGGTGCGTCGCTTGACCACGAATGTTGATACCTTTTTATTCTGTCCTATTTTCCTTTCTCCGTTTTCTGTGTTCCTGGTGTTCTGTACTTAAGGCTCTACTCTATCATGGCTGACCAATTCAGCGCAGACGAAGTTAAGGTTATCTTAGAGACGCTATCCACTATGGACGTGAAACCGAAGGCGGATTCCTCTACTGATTTCAAGCAATGGATGAAGGATATCTCCGGCTCAGTTCAGAGCAACGCGTCTCCTCCCCTGGCTAGTTCTGCCAAGGTCCCAATTGGCGTACATCTCCCGAAAATTACTTATTTTTCAGGTGGTTCATCAGGGGGCAAGATGGAAATATCATATGATTTGTGGAACTATGAGGTGAAATGTTTAATGGCGGCTAAAAATTATCCGGCTGACGTCATCTTACAGGCGGTCCGATTTTCTCTAAAGGGGGAGGCAGGTAGGGTTGTTATGCGCTTAGGTCCGCATGCGGGCTTGAGCGACATAATAGCCAAATTAGACAGAATTTATGGCGCTGTTGATATTAAGGAATCTATACTGGCCAAGTTTTACAGTGCTCGCCAACGTGAAGATGAAGATGTATCTAGTTGGGGGTGTCGGTTAGAGGACCTCTTGAGTAAAGCAGTGGAGAAAAACTTGGTTCACACATCTCAGGTAAATGACATGTTGCGAACGATGTTTTGGTCTGGCTTGAAAAAAAATATCCGTGATGTGTCCGGTCATAAGTTTGATCGTATTACGAACTTCGATGAATTGCGCGTCGTATTACGACAGATTGAGCATGAACAGGAACGCGACAACAAACATCCAGTCAAGAAAGCTACTGGTAAAGCGGCTACAAGTACCACAACTGAGTTTAGCGCAGAGCTGCGAGAAATGAAGGGTATGATTCACCGATTAACAAATGAAGTGAATGGCTTGAAGCAAAGAGTAGAAAGCACCCATGATAATTCATATACCCCACCTCCATTCCCCACTCATGTTGATAATACACAACACCCGCAACCAGGCGTTGTCAGTGATTACTGCAGTACGGACAGGGGAGAATACCCAGGTCGTGGACGAGGGTCAAGAGGGAAAGGGAGATATAGAGGTAGGGATCAAGGTCGTGGATATGGGGCGGAGAGATACAGCCAGACGGACGAGGAGCCGCAATGCTGGCGTTGTTTTCAAAAAGGTCACGTGGAGGTAGGATGCCGCGTTCGCCTAGGTCATTCACGCCGTGATTTAAACTAAAATGGAGCTATGGGGAGGGGCACCCTGTAGTCTTCCGTAATACCTGCCCTGATGCATCACAGGATCGAATTCCAGTCCCCCATGGATTGGTTGGTGGAGCAGCGGAAGTAGAAATTCAGATTGGAGGGTCTCCGACTTTAGGACTTTTGGATACTGGGGCCACGATCTCTACCATTTGTGAGTCTTTTTATAATTCTCACTGTTCTACGGTGGCTATGGAGACATTAGAGGGTATTTTCGAGGTGGAGTGTGCTGATGCCCAGGCCTTACCGTATTTGGGTTATGTTGCCTTACGTGTCGAGGTTAAAGGTCTTCCTTTGAGTGGTACTCATTCCTGTTTATTTCTGGTGGTTCCCGACAGCAGGTACAGTGCTAAAGTTCCGGTCCTGTTGGGAACAAATATTCTGACCAAGTTTATGGAGGGATGCAAGCAGCAGTGTGGTGATCGTTTCTTACAGAACGCTGGGATGTTTACACCATGGTATCTTGCCTTCAGATGTCTAGTGCTGCGTGAGAAAGAGCTTGCGCGTAATAACTTCCGTTTAACCGCTGTTTAAAGCGCGGAGACGCACAATGTCGTGATACCAGCAAATAGTGAAATTACTATAGCCGGGTACTTGGACAAAGAGTTGCCCTACCACTCTTCATGTGCTGTTTTAGAATCCTGTCCTGATGCTCGGATATCTAGTGATCTAGATATTGTCCCTTCCGTGACGTCATACGTCTATGGAAAAAATGGCCGTGTAGATGTGCGCATCTCGAATGTCACCACCCGGACCATGGTCATTCCTCCGAAGGCACAGATATGCGAGTTACAACCTGTCCGAATAGAGAATGACGTCACTAGCCCGGTAGTTTCTGCGGATTCTGTGTTGCAGAAAGTTGATATAGATACGACGGGACTGTGCCCAGAAGAGGTCATGCAGGGTCAAGATTTAATATCCAGTTACCACGATGTGTTTTCCACTGATGATTTGGACCTGGGTCACACGTCATTAGTACAACATCAGATTGAACTAACAGATACTCAGCCATTTAAACAGCGCCATCGCCGTGTACCTTCGGCAATGTACGATGAAGTCAGAGATCATCTTCAACAGCTACTGGCCTCCGGAGTCATCCGTCCGTCCAAGTCCCCTTGGTCTTCAAACATTGTCCTTGTACGCAAGAAGGATGGTAAATTAAGGATGTGTGTGGACTATAGACTCCTGAATCAGCGTACAGTGAAAGATTCGTACGCTTTGCCCCGTATTGACGAAATGTTGGACTGTCTTGCTGGGTCAAACAAAATTTCAGTACTTGACTTAAAAAGTGGATATCATCAAGTGGAGATTTTGGAGGAACATAAACAGAGTACAGCCTTCACAGTAGGACCATTGGGGTTTTGGGAGTTCGACCGGATGCCTTTCGGTTTGGCGAACGCGCTCGCCACATACCAGCGCTTAATGCAGGTGGCGTTAGATGGTTTACACTTGCGGCTTTGTCTCGTTTACATAGACGATTTGATCATTTTCTCAGACACATATGAAGAGCATCTTAAACGTCTCGAGTTGGTATTTGAGCGGTTAAGGCAGCACGGCCTTAAGTTGGCTCCAAAGAAATGTGCCTTCTTTAAAGAGGAGATGCGATATGTCGGCCATGTTGTCAGTTGTAGTGGTATTCGAGCAGATTCAGAAAAAAATAGAGCGAGTTGTGAACTGGCCTACCCCTCGAACACCGGAGGAAGTGCGTAGTTTTCTTGGGTTCGCCGGATATTATCGAAAGTTTGTCAAGAACTTCGCGCAGGTGGCTAAACCTTTGACAGATTTACTTTCGGTCACCAGAAAGAAGCTCATAGGAAAACGTTCCGGCACAGAGTTGTGTGTAAAGTCCTGGGTATGGGATGTTGAACAAGATGGTGCATTTCAACGGTTGAAATCTCTGTTGTCTAGTCCACCCATTCTGGGTTATGCGGATTATGCCCTACCATTTGAGTTGGAGTTTAAGTTGGAGTTTTTGGCATTAAAATGGGCCATAACCGAGAAATTTCATGGTTACCTGTACGGGGCGAAGTTCATCGTGAAAACGGATAGTAACCCTTTAACCTATGTACTGACCAGTGCTAATCTGGATGCGACTGGACACAGATGGTTGGCGAAGTTGTCGTCTTATAATTTCAGCATAGAGTATCGCCGCGGTAAACATAACGCAGATGCTGATGCGTTGTCCCGTCTTCCGGTGGGTGATCTTGGTGTTACGGACGAAATTTCTGTAACTTCGGTAAAAGCCATATGTGGATGTGTATATTCTACTCCGCTGGTTGAAACTTTATGCGTGTCCGCAGCGGTTTTGGACGACTTCTGTAAGGTTACGAGTGGCGTTTTGGCACCTGGGGAGAACTGGGCTGATTTACAGTCTGGAGACCCGGTCCTGAAGCATTGGTTGGATTTGGTGCGAGAGCAGAAGCGTCCGCGCAAAGATAAACTTCCGGCTTGCCCAGAGAATCTGTCCTTGTATCGGACATTTGACAAGTTGAAACTTGTTAATGGAGTCTTGTATCGCGAGATTCTTACAGATGGTAAACTTGTAAGGCAGCTGGTATTGCCGCAGTCTCGTGTGACGCAGGCTTTGAAAGGTTTGCATAACGACGTGGGTCACCCTGGGAGAGACCGTACTTTGAGTTTGTTAAAAGATCGGTTCTACTGGCCACTGATGCACAAAGATCTGCAGTATTGGATTGGACGGTGTGATAGGTGCTTGAAGCGAAAGTCGCCAATCAATCTTAGGGCGCCTTTGGTAAGTATTACTACGACACAACCTTTGGAACTTGTATGCATGGACTTCCTTACCCTCGAAACGTCCAAAGGGGGTTTCCAGCATATTTTGGTTATAACGGACCATTTTACGCGCTACGCCCAGGCGATACCAACTCGCAATATGACTGCAAAGACCACGGCAGATGCTTTCATCAATCATTTTGTTGTGCACTATGGACTACCCAAACGTATACACTCCGATCAGGATGCAAACTTCGAGGAAAAATTGATCGAACAGCTTTGCGGCATGCTTGGAGTTACCAAGTCAAGAACTACTCCTTATCACCCGATGGGAAATGGAATGACCGAGAGGTTCAATCGTACCTTGTTAGGTATGCTTGGTACATTGGAACCAACACAGAAGTGTGATTGGAAACAGTATGTCGGTACGTTAGTCCATGCGTACAACTGTACGCGTCACGAAAGTACAGGCCAGTCACCGTTTCTTCTCATGTTTGGGCGGGAGCCTAGGCTGCCAATAGATGTTGCTTTCGGTGTGGAGGTTGACAGTTCTTCTCGGTCACTCTCCCGTTATGTACACGACCTGCGGCGAAAACTTCAACAGTCTTATGAACTGGCGGCGCAAGAAGCAGAAAGTCGCAGAAACGACAGAAGAAATGCTACGACGCCAAAGTACGTGGTGCAGCTTTGCAAGAAGGAGATCGGGTACTAGTGAGGGTAGTCGCATTCGATGGAAAGCATAAAATTGCTGACCGCTGGGAGAGTGAAGCATATGTGGTCATTCGGCAGCCCAACGGTGACATTCCGGTATTTGAAGTGCAGAAGGAGAGTGGAGATGGCAGAAAACGTGTGTTGCATCATAACTTGCTCCTCCCCATTGGGGTGCTTGGCACTAAAATTATCGATGATGCGGATGATGTCCATCAGGATGTGGAACCGCCACAGCGACCGGTTCCGAAACCGAGGACGAGAACGTCTGTTAGACGTTCGCCCCCTCCCTCGCATGATTCAGACTCTGAGGATTCGGTTTACTGGTATGGAACAGAGCAGGACAACTCATCAGGAGACGGCATTCATGGTGCTGTTTTGGAGGATGGGAATCGGGATTGTATCTCGCATCATTCTGGTGACGACCTTGAATCTGTTGCTGGGATACGGAACTCCGAACTTCGAGGTGACGACCAGATATTAGATGAAGATATCGAAGTTTCGAATGTTCCTGGTGATCAAGCTACGTGCAGTAGCGATGATTTGCTTTGTAGTCCTGTTGATGCAGTGTCCAGTTCGATTGAACCGGAGTCTGGTGTCGTTGAAGAAGAGTCTTCATTCGATGAATCTACCGACCCGCAATTACGACGGTCGACGCGTCATCGAACGCAACCCGATTGGTATAGTAGCGATCAGTACGTCACTTATTCTATGCAGCCGGATTGGGTGAATCATGTGAATGTGCTGCAATCGCTTGCTACAATGGAAATGTTCGCTGGTAAACACGATGAGGTGGCTAGTGCTGTATTGGAGATAGTACTTCACGGAGTTGGGAAATGATGTGGACATCATTTGTCATTGGAGGGAAGTGTGTGGCAGATGTAATATTCTGACGATAATCGGTTTTGACGTCTGGAGCCTCCGGTATTTTATCTGTGGTTTCTTTGCAGTGCTACCGTAAAGGTATGGTTATTCATATGCTAATTTTCACCTGTGCTGTACCTTTATCGGTGTCCGTGTTCTTTGCCTGTTCCAATCTTTTATCCAAATTACCTTTTCCGTCTTTCTATTGCTTGTGGTCAATGCGCTGTTTATCGGTACGTGCATATCATGCGAGCGTCCCCTATTTAACCCGATTTTCTATGTGATTTTGTGCGCATTTCATTTTTGCTTTACTGTCGGGCGGACCTTATTACAAGACAGGCTTGCTGATCCGGGAAATTCGATAGTTCAGGTTAGTTTTTTCGTCTTTATAGTATTAGGGTATTTTCTAGTAATATTTGTCATAAATGGTAGAGATTGATATATTTGCCAGGTGTTATGCTATTTGGACAATAGGTATCCAGATAATGTGTAAATATTGTTTGGGGAAATATGTATCTAGATAACGCATGAATGTGTGATAAGTTTGGGTGCATGATCGGAGTTTTTAGAATATTGTCATTTACTGCGATAGTTTCATTTTTTTCTATTCTTGAACCATTGTATTGAGAATGCCACCAGTGAAGCGTGTTTATTTATACGCTTGCTATTTTGTGTATCTAGGTCCAACCCGTCACGAGAATTATATACCATACGCAGATCTCTGTGAAGGGAGCCTCTGTCTTATAGATGGGGTAAGCCTTATATTTGTGTATAATGTCGTACTCGATTGTCTCGGATCGGGTTGCGAAAATATATTTCGTACCGGTTACCATGCATTGTTTATGGGTGCATTGTTTGATTCGTGTATTGGTTGCATAACTTTTTAGTATACGGTGTTCGTTGGTTTGATACTTTGAACAATAACGATAATCACGTAACATAGCGACAACAATGACGGCTGTATTCATAATTGGTTGTATGGTTGGAGTGAGCCTAATGTTTCTTGTACTTATTATGTGAATGCGTTGTCATCTCATATTAATTCATTACCCGTTGGCATGTTTAGTGCATGACAATGATATAAGATTATGATATTATTTATTATATTCTGATATATTGTGCTGGATTAAATTTGTTGTTATATTGTATTTATAGGGTCGATTTCCTTCTGGCTGATTCCTGTGTAACAATAAAATTGGAAAAACAGAACCTCGCCTCGCAGTCCTTCATTGAGTACGTGTGACTGTTACATTTGGAGCCTCCAGCGAGGTTTTTCCTCCTACGAGTGAGAAGATTGTACTGTACAGATTGGAATTGGCATGACGAGTGACCCAGCAACAGTCGAGTTTGTCGGATTAACATCCTGTGACCGAGGTGCATCTTGTATCACTTTCCTTGAACTAAACACCTGGTTCTGTATCCGGATATTCATCCAGTTCCAGTGAACTTAAAGTGGATAACATTGGACTGAAATGCCTGAAAAGATATGCAGTAGATGTGCAGTTCGGGTATGTGGATTAACTCTGTAGAATATCAACGAACTGTTACATGATGCGCTGCATTTCAGTTAAATATGTTTGAAGACTTATGATGGAATTATTTTTTTCCGATGTCTGATCATTGGTTACTGGAGAGTATAAATAATTTGAAATAGATATAATTTCAAATTGTTATACTTTTCTTACAAAGATATCTAAATTTTCGTGGTCGTGAGTTCTTACATTGCATGATCGTACAGAAGATTATTTGCTGCGAATAATTGTATTCCGATACAGAGCTAATAAGATTTATGGACATTGCATAAAAATTCACAAAGTATATAGATATGCTAGTGGACATAATAAGAAAATGGGTATAGGTATGCAAATTAATGTCTGGAATCTGTCTCACAGATGCCAGTTGAATATAATTTGTTATACGTTATTTATATTCATATGAATACATGTATTCAGACAAAGTACACCAACGACAACCACTGACATATCATACTTAGTACGTAAAGAACAAACAAAACCGAATTTTTCATATGTGTATGTACCTAACGTACTCGCTACTCGTATATAAATGAGCGTCCTTTACCTTATGGGTTCATACCTATGAAAATAGATATTTTTGCAAAGACTGGTTGGTTTATATTGCCATTATTATTCTCTTCCGCTTTTGATTTTTTTTTTTTTTTGTTATATATGCGCCGTTATATATTTGAAGTGCCCTTTTGTGTGTAAGTAAAATGTTTATTTGAAATCCTAGTTGAGCAGGAGTCCGCTAGGTAGGAGTAATCTGGGGTTGAATGATAGTGATTTAATATTTTTTTTGATGGTTTTCGTGGTCTTTACATTGGTCCGCCCACAACCCTAGGATAAATCGGCCCGTCCATGTAATTGCATAGTTATCCTGTCCATATTTGTTTTTTTATGACCAGTCGCTTCGCGTCGCGCATGCGCAGCCGGTGCGTCGCTTGACCACGAATGTTGATACCTTTTTATTCTGTCCTATTTTCCTTTCTCCGTTCTCTGTGTTCCTGGTGTTCTGTACTTAAGGCTCTACTCTATCATGGCTGACCAATTCAGCGCAGACGAAGTTAAGGTTATCTTAGAGACGCTATCCACTATGGACGTGAAACCGAAGGCGGATTCCTCCACTGATTTCAAGCAATGGATGAAGGATATCTCCGGCTCAGTTCAGAGCAACGCGTCTCCTCCCCTGGCTAGTTCTGCCAAGGTCCCAATTGGCGTACATCTCCCGAAAATTACTTATTTTTCAGGTGGTTCATCAGGGGGCAAGATGGAAATATCATATGATTTGTGGAACTATGAGGTGAAATGTTTAATGGCGGCTAAAAATTATCCGGCTGACGTCATCTTACAGGCGGTCCGATTTTCTCTAAAGGGGGAGGCAGGTAGGGTTGTTATGCGCTTAGGTCCGCATGCGGGCTTGAGCGACATAATAGCCAAATTAGACAGAATTTATGGCGCTGTTGATATTAAGGAATCTATACTGGCCAAGTTTTACAGTGCTCGCCAACGTGAAGATGAAGATGTATCTAGTTGGGGGTGTCGGTTAGAGGACCTCTTGAGTAAAGCAGTGTAAATGACACATCTCAGGTAAATGACATGTTGCGAACGATGTTTTGGTCTGGCTTGAAAAAAAATATCCGTGATGTGTCCGGTCATAAGTTTGATCGTATTACGAACTTCGATGAATTGCGCGTCGTGTTACGACAGATTGAGCATGAACAGGAACGCGACAACAAACATCCAGTCAAGAAAGCTACTGGTAAAGCGGCTACAAGTACCACAACTGAGCTTAGCGCAGAGCTGCGAGAAATGAAGGGTATGATTCACCGATTAACAAATGAAGTGAATGGCTTGAAGCAAAGAGTAGAAAGCACCCATGATAATTCATATACCCCACCTCCATTCCCCACTCCTGTTGATAATACACAACACCCGCAACCAGGCGTTGTCAGTGATTACTGCAGTACGGACAGGGGAGAATACCCAGGTCGTGGACGAGGGTCAAGAGGGAAAGGGAGATATAGAGGTAGGGATCAAGGTCGTGGATATGGGGCGGAGAGATACAGCCAGACGGACGAGGAGCCGCAATGCTGGCGTTGTTTTCAAAAAGGTCACGTGGAGGTAGGATGCCGCGTTCGCCTAGGTCATTCACGCCGTGATTTAAACTAAAACGGAGCTATGGGGAGGGGCACCCTGTAGTCTTCCGTAATACCTGCCCTGATGCATCACAGGATCGAATTCCAGTCCTCCATCGGTTGGTTGGTGGAGGAGCGGAAGTAGAAATTCAGATTGGAGGGTCTCCGACTTTAGGACTTTTGGATACTGGGGCCACGATCTCTACCATTTGTGAGTCTTTTTATAATTCTCACTGTTCTACGGTGGCTATGGAGACATTAGAGGGTATTTTCGAGGTGGAGTGTGCTGATGTCCAGGCCTTACCGTATTTGAGTTATGTTGCCTTACGTGTCGAGGTTAAAGGTCTTCCTTTGAGTGGTACTCATTCCTGTTTATTTCTGGTGGTTCCCGACAGCAGGTACAGTGCTAAAGTTCCGGTCCTGTTGGGAACAAATATTCTGACAAGTTTATGGAGGGATGCAAGCAGCAGTGTGGTGATCGTTTCTTACAGAACGCTGGGATGTTTACACCATGGTATCTTGCCTTCAGATGTCTGGTGCTGCGTGAGAAAGAGCATGCGCGTAATAACTTCCGTTTAGCCGCTGTTTAAAGCGCGGAGACGCACAATGTCGTGATACCAACAAATAGTAAAATTACTATAGCCGGGTACTTGGACAAAGAGTTGCCCTACCACTCTTCATGTGCTGTTTTAGAATCCTGTCCTGATGCTCGGATATCTAGTGATCTAGATATTGTCCCTTCCGTGACGTCATACGTCTATGGAAAAAATGGCCGTGTAGATGTGCGCATCTCGAATGTCACCACCCGGACCATGGTCATTCCTCCGAAGGCACAGATATGCGAGTTACAACCTGTCCGAATAGAGAATGACGTCACTAGCCCGGTAGTTTCTGCGGATTCTGTGTTGCAGAAAGTTGATATAGATACGACGGGACTGTGCCCAGAAGAGATCATGCAGGGTCAGGATTTAATATCCAGTTACCACGATGTGTTTTCCACTGATGATTTGGACCTGGGTCACACGTCATTAGTACAACATCAGATTGAACTAACAGATACTCAGCCATTTAAACAGCGCCATCGCCGTGTACCTTCGGCAATGTACGATGAAGTCAGAGATCATCTTCAACAGCTACTGGCCTCCGGAGTCATCCGTCCGTCCAAGTCCCCTTGGTCTTCAAACATTGTCCTTGTACGCAAGAAGGATGGTAAATTAAGGATGTGTGTGGACTATAGACTCCTGAATCAGCGTACAGTGAAAGATTCGTACGCTTTGCCCCGTATTGACGAAATGTTGGATTGTCTTGCTGGGTCAAAAAAAAATTCAGTACTTGACTTAAAAAGTGGATATCATCAAGTGGAGATTTTGGAGGAACATAAACAGAGTACAGCCTTCACAGTAGGACCATTGGGGTTTTGGGAGTTCGACCGGATGCCTTTCGGTTTGGCGAACGCGCTCGCCACATACCAGCGCTTAATGCAGGTGGCGTTAGATGGTTTCCACTTGCGGCTTTGTTTCGTTTACATAGACGATTTGACCATTTTCTCAGACACATATGAAGAGCATCTTAAACGTCTCGAGTTGGTATTTGAGCGGTTAAGGCAGCACGGCCTTAAGTTGGCTCCAAAGAAATGTGCCTTCTTTAAAGAGGAGATGCGATATGTCGGCCATGTTGTCAGTTGTAGTGGTATTCGAGCAGATTCAGAAAAAATAGAGCGAGTTGTGAACTGGCCTACCCCTCGAACACCGGAGGAAGTGCGTAGTTTTCTTGGGTTCGCCGGATATTATCGAAAGTTTGTCAAGAACTTCGCGCAGGTGGCTAAACCTTTGACAGATTTACTTTCGGTTACCAGAAAGAAGCTCATAGGAAAACGTTCCGGCACAGAGTTGTGTGTAAAGTCCTGGGTATGGGATGTTGAACAAGATGGTGCATTTCAACGGTTGAAATCTCTGTTGTCTAGTCCACCCATTCTGGGTTATGCGGATTATGCCCTACCATTTGAGTTGGAGTTTAAGTTGGAGTTTTTGGCATTAAAATGGGCCATAACCGAGAAATTTCATGGTTACCTGTACGGGGCGAAGTTCATCGTGAAAACGGATAGTAACCCTTTAACCTATGTACTGACCAGTGCTAATCTGGATGCGACTGGACACAGATGGTTGGCGAAGTTGTCGTCTTATAATTTCCGCATAGAGTATCGCCGCGGTAAACATAACGCAGATGCTGATGCGTTGTCCCGTCTTCCGGTGGGTGATCTTGGTGTTACGGACGAAATTTCTGTAACTTCGGTAAAAGCCATATGTGGATGTGTATATTCTACTCCGCTGGTTGAAACTTTATGCGTGTCCGCAGCGGTTTTGGACGACTTCTGTAAGGTTACGAGTGGCGTTTTGGCACCTGGGGAGAACTGGGCTGATTTACAGTCTGGAGACCCGGTCCTGAAGCATTGGTTGGATTTGGTGCGAGAGCAGAAGCGTCCGCGCAAAGATAAACTTCCGGCTTGCCCAGAGAATCTGTCCTTGTATCGGACATTTGACAAGTTGAAACTTGTTAATGGAGTCTTGTATCGCGAGATTCTTACAGATGGTAAAATTGTATGGCAGCTGGTATTGCCGCAGTCTCGTGTGACGCAGGCTTTGAAAGGTTTGCATAACGACGTGGGTCACCCTGGGAGAGACCGTACTTTGAGCTTGTTAAAAGATCGGTTCTACTGGCCACTGATGCACAAAGATGTGCAGTATTGGATTGGACGGTGTGATAGATGCTTGAAGCGAAAGTCGCCAATCACTCTTAGGGCGCCTTTGGTAAGTATTACTACGACACAACCTTTGGAACTTGTATGCATGGACTTCCTTACCCTCGAAACGTCCAAAGGGGGTTTCCAGCATATTTTGGTTATAACGGACCATTTTACGCGCTACGCCCAGGCGATACCAACTCGCAATATGACTGCAAAGACCACGGCAGATGCTTTCATCAATCATTTTGTTGTGCACTATGGACTACCCAAACGTATACACTCCGATCACGGTGCAAACTTCGAGGGAAAATTGATCGAACAGCTTTGCGGCATGCTTGGAGTTACCAAGTCAAGAACTACTCCTTATCACCCGATGGGAAATGGAATGACCGAGAGGTCAATCGTACCTTGTTGGGTATGCTTGGTAGATTGGAACCAACACAGAAGTGTGATTGGAAACAGTATGTCAGTACGCTAGTCCATGCGTACAACTGTACGCGTCACGAAAGTACAGGCCAGTCACCGTTTCTTCTCATGTTTGGGCGGGAGCCTAGGCTGCCTATAGATGTTGCTTTCGGTGTGGAGGTTGACAGTTCTTCTCGGTCACTCTCCCGTTATGTACACGACCTGCGGCGAAAACTTCAACAGTCTTATGAACTGGCGGCGCAAGAAGCAGGAAAGTCGCAGAAACGACAGAAGAAATGCTACGACGCCAAAGTACGTGGTGCAGCTTTGCAAGAAGGAGATCGGGTACTAGTGAGGGTAGTCGCATTCGATGGAAAGCATAAAATTGCTGACCGCTGGGAGAGTGAAGCATATGTGGTCATTCGGCAGCCCAACGGTGACATTCCGGTATTTGAAGTGCAGAAGGAGAGTGGAGATGGCAGAAAACGTGTGTTGCATCGTAACTTGCTCCTCCCCATTGGGGTGCTTGGCACTAAAATTATCGATGATGCGGATGATGTCCATCGGGATGTGGAACCGCCACAGCGCCCGGTTCCGAAACCGAGGACGAGAACGTCTAACAGACGTTCGCCCCCTCCCTCGCATGATTCAGACTCTTGAGGATTCGGTTTACTGGTATGGAACAGAGCAGGACAACTCATCAGGAGACGGCATTCATGGTGCTGTTTTGGAGGATGAGAATCGGGATTGTATCTCGCAGCATTCTGGTGACGACCTTGAATCTGTTGCTGGGATACGGAACTCCGAACTTCGAGGTGACGACCAGATATTAGATGAAGATATCGAAGTTTCGAATGTTCCTGGTGATCAAGCTACGTGCAGTAGCGATGATTTGCTTTGTAGTCCTGTTGATGCAGTGTCCAGTTCGATTGAACCGGAGTTCTGGTGTCGTTGAAGAAGAGTCTTCATTCGATGAATCTACCGACCCGCAATTACGAAGGTCGACGCGTCATCGAACGCAACCCGATTGGTATAGTAGCGATCAGTACGTCACTTCTATGCAGCCGGATTGGGTGAATCGTGTGAATGTGCTGCAATCGCTTGCTGCAATGGAAATGTTCGCTGGTAAACACGATGAGGTGGCTAGTGCTGTATTGGAGATAGTATTTCACGGAGTTGGGAAATGATGTGGACATCATTTGTCATTGGAGGGAAGTGTGTGGCAGATGTAATATTTTGACGATAATCGGTTTTGACGTCTGGAGCCTCCGGTATTTTATCTGTGGTTTCTTTGCAGTGCTACCGTAAAGGTATGGTTATTCATATGTTAATTTTCACCTGTTCTGTACCTTTATCGGTGTCCGTGTTCTTTGCCTGTTCCAATCTTTTATCCAAATTACCTTTTCTGTCTTTCTATTGCTTGTGGTCAATGCGCTGTTTATCGGTACGTGCATATCGTGCGAGCGTCCCCTATTTAACCCGATTTTCTATGTGATTTTGTGCGCATTTCATTTTTGCTTTACTGTCGGGTGGACCTTATTGCAATACAGGCTTGCTGATCCGGGAAATTCGATAGTTCAGGTTAGTTTTTTTGTCTTTTTAGTATTAGGGTATTTTCTAGTAATATTTGTCATAAATGGGAGAGATTGATATATTTGCCAGGTGTTATGCTATTTGGACAATAGGTATCCCGATAATGCGTAAATATTGTTTGGGAAATATGTATCTAGATAACGCATGAATGTGTGATAAGTTTGGGTGCATGATCGGAGTTTTTAGAATATTGTCATTTACTGCGATAATTTCATTTTTTTCTATTTTTGAACCATTGTATTGAGAATACCACCAGTAAAGCGTGTTTATTTATACGCTTGTTATTTTGTGTATCTAGGTCCAATCCGTCACGAGAATAATATATACCATACGCAGATCTCTGTGAAGGGAGCCTCTGCCTTATAGATGGGGTAAGCCTTATATTTGTGTATAATGTCGTACTCGATTGTCTCGGATCGGGTTGCGAAAATATATTTCGTACCGGTTACCATGCATTGTTTATGGGTGCATTGTTTGATTCGTGTATTGGTTGCATAACTTTTTAGTATACGGTGTTTGTTGGTTTGATACTTTGAACAATAACGATAATCACGTAACATAGCGACAACAATGACGGCTGTATTAATAATCGGTTGTATGGTTGGAGTGAGCCTAATGTTTCTTGTACTTGTTATTATATGAATGCGTTGTCATCTCGTATCAATTCATTACACGTTGGCATGTTTAGTGCATGACAATGATATAAGATTATGATATTATTTATTATATTCTGATATATTGTGCTGGATTAAATTTGTTGTTATATTGTATTTATAGGGTCGATTTCCTTCTGGCTGATTCCTGTGTAACAATAAAATTGGAAAAACGGAACCTCGCCTCTGCAGTTACTCATTGAGTACGTGTGACTGTTACATAACTACGCCAATAGCAAACTGAATAGCAAGCTGGCTATTTTGACCCCTTTCCAGACCGAATTTCACCTCAATACTTGGCACATCAACTCAGTGAGCAAAGATCAACACGATGATATCATTAGTTCCCCGATCTGACGCCAGGGGGCGCTGTTCCCAATAACTACGCGAATAGCAAACTGAATAGCTAACTTGCTATTTTGACCCCTTTTCCGAACGAATTTCATCGCAATACTTGGCACATCAACTCAGTGGGTCAAGATTAACACGATGATATCATTAAGATAAGATAAGATATTTTATTTAAAGTCGGTTTGATACAAGTAAAAATAAACGCTAGCTCGCAAGGAGCTATTGTCACCGACTATTGTGCAAAAGTGCCAGGTGCAAAAGTGCAAATAAAACCTCTAAAAACATACAAATAAACATTTAGATATACCCAATAAAAATATAGATATCTTTGCTAACACACCCACGTGCACTTGCACACTTCCACCCACACTTCCATACACCCACACACACTTTCATCCACACTCCCCCCTACGTACACACCCCCTCGCTCATTTACACTTTAAAAATCAATTTAAACTATTCCATAAATATATAAATTATATAAAAGATTTCGAGTTCAAATAAAATATACATCTAATTTATGTGGTCTCTCGAATTTTGTTATCTCATTTTTGTCTTTTCCAAGTTTAGCAAATTTCCGAAATCTACCTAACCATTCCATTTCAGGACCCTCGATTTAAAACAGCCGATCGAAGGAGACATCTTAATTTCGTCGGGCAGATTGTTCCACAATTTCGGACCAATATAAGACAGGGATGACAGACCAACTCTGGTAGTTCTCACTCGTGGAATTTCCAGAACTAAAACTCCTCTTAAATTGTATGGACTTTCTTTAAGTTTAAAAAGTTCCTGGATGTACGGCGGGGAATGTCCATGAATTGCCTTGTATATTTCCGTAACCAATTGCCTCTTTCTTTTTAGTTCTAAGCTTGGCATTTTAGCTCTTTCTAGTAAAGTTTCATAGGAACTGGCGAAATCCATGTATACTGAACGAAGTCCTCTCTCTAAAAGCTTTTCAAGTCTGTTTACATCATACACTTTAGTTGGATACCACACTAGAGGACAGTAATCAAACATAGAACGTACATAACATCTCAGGGCCGTCAATTTAACATTTACATTTAGAACTCGACCCAATCTATGAAGGGCGTTTAACTGCCGACCTGCCCGCAAACATATTTCGTCAATGCAACTAGAAAATGTAAGTTCCCTATCGACATTTACACCGAGCAGCTTTGTACTTTGCTCTGCAGCAACACTAGTTCCTGATACTCGCATTGCAACATCATCAGATGATCCCGGGGTGATCAACTGGAACTTATCAGGATTTGCCTGCATTTGGTTGTCGGTGAACCAAGTTATGCAGATACTGGTCTCAACTGATAGGTCCTGAATGGCATCTCTAAGGAGAGTGTTCACGGAACTAAGGGTATTGTCATCAGCGTAGTTTAAAAGAGATGACTTTTCAGTGAACCACGTGAGGTCATTAATGAAAAAGTTAAACAAAACAGGGCCCAAAACGGAACCCTGTGGAACGCCTTTAACAATGCATTTGAACTCACTGACAATATCCCCCAACTTTACTCGTTGTTTTCGGTGCCTTAAATATGAAGATAGCACCACGAGGCTTTTCTCCGACATTCCATAAGCATGTAGTTTTGCCAAAAGTAAATCATGTGGGAGGCAATCGAAAGCCTTCGATAGATCCATCATAATTGATGCAACTTTGTTTTTGCTGTCAATTGCTTTGCTCCATTCCTCGACAATACGTATCAAGGCATACTGGCAGCTATAGCCCTTCCTGTAGGCAGATATAAGGGGTGAAAATACATTGTCTGTGAAAGCAGTAATCTGGTTGTTTATACTTTTTTTTCCGAATACTTTCGACATACAGGTCAATACACTGACAGGTCGATAATTTGTCTTCTGAAGACAGCCCCCCCTTCTTGTATATAGGATTGACCTCGGCAAGTTTGAGCTGACTGGGAAATACACCTCGGTCAAGACATTTATTGATTATCTTTGAGATAGGCCCTGAAATTGCTACCGAAGCATTCTTGACGAGTCTGGGCGAAATACGATCGAAGCCTGATGCCTTGTTCTTGTCAAGAGATGATAGGATTTTCGTAACGGCCTCAGGAGTTATCGGTTGGAAGTTAAACTTGACGTGCTCGGTTTGCTTCTCAGTTATCATTTTGATACTGCTGTGCCCCTTAAACTTCCGAATGGAATAAGTAACAAACTCACTAGGAGTAAGTGCCACAGTATCATCGATGGGTGCATTACCGATATCGCCCGCGACATTGGTGAAATAGTCATTCAAAGTTTCAGCTACTTTCTGCTTATCAGTAATTAGTGTGAAATTTTCCTCTAGTTGAATATCTTCTATAAAAGTCCCCTTTTCCGAAAAGTAGGGTCTAATAATGGGATAGAAGTTTTTTCCAGATTCATCGCATTGTTGGATGATATGTCTCCTTGCCGATTTCCGTCGTAATTTCGTAACTAAATTTCGTTGTTTTCTAAAGAGTTTCCAATTGAGATCGGTGGGGAATCGGTCATACTTTTTCTTGAGTTGCGATTTTTTCATTATCGCTTTGTAAAGTTCTTTGTTCATAAAAGGCGGAACATTAGGACGGACCAGTTTGGTTTTCGAGGGGGCATGCCTTTCAACAATAGTCTGCAGTAGTGTGTCTAAGAACCAATAGTTATCTTCCGGGTCATCAAAAATATCACCGACTTCAAACGGGGCATGCATCAAGTCTTCTTGGAAGCTTATAGGGTCATAATCTTTGTAAGTTCTATAGGTCACTCTCCTAGCAGTCCGTTTCGGTGCATGTGATTTGAAAACACAATAAACTAACCGATGAAAATCACTTAACCCCGTATCCACAGTTCCAGATGATTTCATACAGCGGACATTGTGGGTTAATATCAGATCAATCAGAGTCCCATTTTCATTTTTGAAACAGGTCGGGTCTTTAATGATATTCTGGAGATCATACGAATCACATAGATGAAACAGGAACTCGTTCGACGAACGTCTTCCTTGTAATATGTCAACATTCAGATCTCCAAGGATGATAACCCTGCTATAACTCTCCGTAATTTTGTTCAAACTTGTAGTCATCTCGTCCACAAAGACGTTATTCGTGACTTTGGGTGGTTTATATGCGCACAAGAACAGCCATTTGTTTTTGGATAGAAGAACTTCAATCGCGAGAGATTCCACGACATTCATTTCAAATTCTCTTTTTCTACGAGAAGCTATGTCGGAGCGCATGTACAGTAAGAGACCACCACCATGACACGTTCGGTCATTTCTGTACAGTTTAAAATTTTCTACTCTGAACTGTCTGCTAGTAAAAGATGAATCAATCTTTGATTCTGCTATGCAAAGAAAATCGACATATCCTTTAGTTAGGATGTTACACACTGGCAGGAATTTATTCCGTATGCTGTTGATATTGAGATAAGCTGATATGAAGTTCTTCATGTTAGATTTCCTTATATCGTGCATATAGTCATGTTCCATAACAGAATCATCATCATCAGTACTCCTTGTTTGATTGAAGAAGCTGTCAGTGAATTGAGGTAGAGAACAGGCTTGACAATACCAGTCCCGATCAGATGCACCGATTTCGTGGTAGAATACAACTGTCATATCTATACATTTACGGTGGTACCACGAGTTGCATGAATCGCAGCATATAGCATGTTGGTTGGATCTAACAGTTTTCGTGCATTCTCCACAGATGTCTTGCTTTTGTTTAGGATTATTGACGTTACACGGTCCTGGATTTAGTTCAATATCACCAGAAATTATTAAATTAAATGTTGCATGACTATTTGGGTAATAGCATACAGGCCGTCCGCGTTTTACACGTCCTGTACTGCCCACCTTTTTTCTAGATGACCGCTCAGGTCTGGGCCTTTTGTAGTGGTGCAGGTCGCTAATAATAGCATACCTGTGCAGGCAATACATGTAT